>JAPFBL010000333.1:652500-665000 GCA_026182355.1 Hermatobates lingyangjiaoensis
GGCGAATAATAATCCGTCCCAATCTAGATAGGTGTTTTGCATAAGGTTAGTCAATAGTCAAACCTTAGTCTTACGACGCTTCGCAAGTGCGCTTGGTGTCCCTATCTCTTCTCTCTTGATGACAGTTAAACAAAAAATTAGTGACTGAAAGTCTGTTTTTCTATTTACTGTGTACGCATTGTTACCAACGTTTGTTGTCATTTTTGGATCGTTTCTTGACACTTAATATATATATAAAGCTTTCACATAAACACGTGAAATAACAATCAATGATCAAACCACAATAAGAAATGGGAAAACAAGACTAAGATCTTAGTCTTGTTTTCCCATTTCTTATTGTGGTTTGATCAGTTGGGTTTTTGACTCTGACGAAGACCGCTTGTTACGGTTGAAAGATCTTAGTCTTGTTTTCCCATATATATATATATTATCATCAAAAAACAATCCAAAAAGTGCAACAAACGTTTCAAAGTAAACAATGGGTACACAGTAAATAGAAAAACACACTTTCATGTACGAAAGTTAAATTTTTTGTTTAACGGTCATCAAGAGAGAAGATATAGGGACACCAAGCCCACTTACGAAGCGTTGGTTAAAGATCCTCCAATGTACATATAATATTTTGTATTAAAATCAATTGGCTTGATTGCGCGTACCTTTTTCTTATTGAGTTTTTCAAATCTCCTAGCTAATTTTCTTTCTTCAAGGTTGAGTTCATTGTTAATTTGAGCAATAGCTACTGTTAGACATCACTATTTATTAAATGTTGCAATTATTCTAAATGCAACAGATGAATTAAATTAACATAAATTATTAACATGTTTCGGTTGCCTTCAACCATCTTCAGAATGTTTTAATATTGTTATCCACAAAAGAGGTATGTAAACATAATGGAAAGGAAAAATTACACTACAGTTTAAACTTGGTTACGGTATGGTTTTAAAAATTATAAAAATGATTATGAAAAATTAATAAAAACAAATTATGATGAGTGGGTAGACATCTAGTCTACTAGGAAATTGAGAAGTATTTTAGAAAACAGATATTAACCAAATTTGGTGTTATTTTCAATAAAGATTAGGATAACAAAAAAAAAACAACACTTCCTCAATTTACTTGCTTCACATCCTTAAGAGTAATAAATAGAAAATAAGGTAGTTTAGGTTAAAAAATATTAGTTCTTTATGTGAATATAATTCCTATTTGTCATCAGTGAAGGGAATGCACACTATATCACAAAAGAGAAAAAAAAAGAAAAGAAAAACTATTGTAATTTATGTGAAACTACATCGAGATTAACATTTATTTATGTGACTAGTATAAAGAACTTGTTTCAAGGACCGGTAAATAACAAAGATCAGATCATTAATAAAAGTTCATTAATAATAAAAAAACTTTAAATGTTGCATTGATTATGATATGATGTTAATGAAAGAAATATTATCATAGACCTGTTCTTACAGTTAATAATGTTCTAATAAAGAAGAGGAACAAATGAATCCAAGTATTAACAAACACGAGAGAAAGTGAAGTTTTAAGTTCCCAAACTCTAATTTTATTATTAAATGAGATTATTTTGTTTCGATAATACTTTATTTATTCTTGAGACAATTTTTAATATATAGGTTATATATATATATATGGTACATATATAGTTCAATGTAGAAAAGGAAACATAGAGAAATCAAAAGTACACATATGGTACAGTCTCTTATCTGTCCTGGAGACGGTTCAAACCAAAAATTAGAGACGGTAAGTGTGCAATTTTTATTTCTCTATGATTATTTTTCTACATTAAACTATATTTGTCCGTTTCGGATCGTATTTTCAACGAAATATATTATATATATATATTTAATAAGGTTTCACTACAAACAAAAATAAGACAAAATAAGAAATTCAGAAATGGGACTAAGAACTTTCAAAGGAACTAGTCTTTGTCAGAGTGACGTGATATTAGACATCTGATGTGGTAGAAAAGTTACATGCCTATTTTATTTGATTTCTTATAGTGGTTTGGACGTTCACATATATATGTATACGAGTATAGCAATATTTCACAAAAACACGTGAAATAACAGTCAATGTTGGGTTTTTGATTCTGTTGCGGTTGAAAGATCTGTCTTTTTTTCCCATTTCTTATTGTGGTTTGAACATAAATATTTATAAAACAAAATAAATGTATCAGGACTTGGTCAGCTATTCAGGTTCAAATTAAACTTTCTAATGACGGTGTTTCAGTTTTATTATAAAAGATTTCTCATAGGTAGAAAGAAAATTTTGCTGTTTCACAATTTTAAAACTGATAAGCTTGTTAAATAACTGTTATCAGTCAATTTTAGTGTTTTTTTGGTTTTTTAATAAGTGTATGTTTTAGGGAAGGACCTAAGTTTTGGGTCAAAGTTTATGTTAAATCTCTCATTCTCTCTCTGTCTCTCTCTCCTAGTCTTACTGACTTATTCTCTTTTCTCGGCATTTCTCAACATTTTTTTTTCTCTCTCTCACTGGCAATCATTCTATAAACTTGGCAATGTTTTGAGTCAGTACGACTTTAATTTCTAATGTACTTATATAAAAAGACTTTATTTTGAAAAAAATTGAAACAACCAAAAATTGTTTAATATCCCTGTGTTCAGTATTTTTTTAATAACTACTTTTTATCTTGGTAGAATTAGAAACAGTGAACTTCACTGTGATAGAATTAGAAATTATAAACCTTCTTAAGTTAACAAAACTGCAAATTATTCTTTAACATTTTCCGACGGAAAAAAAAAATACGTTTGGTTTTACTTAAACAAAGAATTTATACATTAATATTTTGCGATAAATAAAAACTAAATTTAAATATATATAGAAATAAATCAATATGTCTTTTACTGTTTTAAACTAATTTCAGTTTAATCAGACGAGGTGTTTTTGCAAAGGAGGTTTTTTTTTTGGTTGAAGGGCTAGATCAAAGCTTTGATTTGTCCAAGGCTGACTTCAACAAAGACAATCTCAGAAATGCCTTCCAGCAAAATGGCTCAGTTATCAAACTTTTGCCTTTATATTTTAAAAATCTTTTATCATTCTTTTCTTAATTCTTTAGATAGTCATAGATTGTTTATTTATGGTTTAATTGTTTTTTTTAATAAGATTGTTTATATTGTTAATGTTGATTAAGTTTTTAAAATAATTTCTGTTTACTATTACTTTTTATGAGTGAGTTCTGCAAGAAAGAATGAAGTATAAATTGTTTAAAATAATAGATTTTACATGTGGCTTAAGCAGAAAGGGAAAGTCTACAATGGCAGTTCTGAAGTTCACTTTGTACGAGTATGACACATATTTTTATTTTTACACATTTTGGAGGCCAGGTTAGCCCAGTGGTTAACGTACTCGCTTCTGAACTGGTTGGTCTGAGGTTCAACACCTACCTGGTCTTCGATTTATTAATGTGGGAAGTGAATAAATCAGAAACGTCGTCCTTCGGAGAGGACGAAAAACTGTCAATCCCGAGCCTGTACGATGTCAGGTTCTCGTTAAAGATTCATAGTCTTAAATACACTAGAGTTAGGATTCCTAAAGTAGAATCAACAGGTAATGTAGCTCTGTTATTACTAAATGGGTGCCAAATAATAAATGAGCCACAATTTCCGCCTCAAGAACAGCACTAAAAGATGAAAGCCTTATAAATGTGGACGTCAAAAAACAACTGTTTATAAACATTAAAATTTTTTTTTAAAATGCTAAAAGAAAAAAAAACTTAGTTTTTTTGTAACATTCTTTTTTAAAAATGTATAGCTACTTAAAGATAAAAGAAGCAAATTTATGCTATTTTTATCAACACAATATATTTTTGTATTTTCTGATAATAAGAGAACGAAATCAAATATTTGGCTAAAAAAAAAATCAGATTAATAATTGCGTAAACCATACAAGAAATAGACATTACACTTTGAAATTTTTGTAAATAATAAAATAAAAAAAAAATAGAACCTTTATAATTATTTTCAATTCTGTGACGTCTTTGTTGCTGCTTGTTAAATCTGTTTACAAATGTTTTCGTAACACAAGCACGAACTACCAAATAAACGAAAGCAAAGGATGTATTAAAAGTTTTTGATCTGTTTCTTAAACTTCATTGATCACTAAATGATTTCACTAAATGACGTGTTGTCTCCGGACGGGTACACAAGTGACTGAGGCTGCAATAATTAGTTTCGAACTTTCTTAATTGACATCTTCATTAATAACAAAAATAGAAGGAGAAACTGATAAATAAACTAATTTCCTGCCATTAAGATAAGAATTTCTGCTTCATTTCTTCAGAAGGTGTCAACGTCTTCGGATACTTCGACTTGGATCATGGTTAGCAAATCAATTCAATGGTGTCCTATTTTGAAGCATTATATTAGATCGTTGATATTTACTTGAAAATAAACACGAGAAAATAAATTTGTTTTGACATTTATAATGAAGTATGTAGGCAGGATGGAAAGGGATTATAGTTCAATATATTAGCTGTATAGACCATCTATTACCACAGTGAATGTATGTTTCGCCTCCGTTGTAACACAAGGTAAGAATTATGTTCTATGGACGGGAAATTATGTCTGGCGAACGCATGAAAATATTCATACGGCTATCTCAAACACTATACTCGTATTCCCAGGTACATTGTGATCCTATGTATTAACAGAAAGCACAATAACCATCTGTTTTGCTCTCCCTAAGGCTCAGGGGCCCCTCCAGGGCTTTCCTCGCGGGGAGGCAAACCTTCTGATTCTCATATGCCTATCCAACAGCATCCTCACCGCAAGAGTGGGCAACAGGTTACGCTGATTGCGTAGACTGGTTAACAGGTCAAAGGCTTTGTGGTCATTGACCTTACGTGTAGCCAAGACAGGCTCAGTAGGACCCTAGGGACTGGATTTCCAACCGAGAATTCGGTTCGACAAAATATTGTCGGTACTATGATGTCGGGGTGGACAGTGCAGAGCCTCTTGTGAGGTTTCTCATGTCCCATCATTGATGTTAGAGCTCGTGGTAGCTCTGGTTTTATACCAAGGAAGAGTAGACTGCTCTTGTAGTTGAAGAGAGTCACTCTGTGGGAAGCAGTATCTTCTCGGAAGGAAGCCTGTAGAGCATCAAAAGGGAACTAGAACCCAGACCCTTCCCATTTGGAAAGTCAATGAACTTGGCTGATAGACTCAATCTGAAAGTGAGCCCGGTTTAAGAGGAATGGATATGCCCATTTATCAGGACGCCCGAATCCTCATGAATGCAATGGTAGTTCATGAACTGTTGACCCGAGCAGTAATCTGACACCTATAACCATCTGTTTCGCAAAGGACAGTAACAACCCCAAACGTTTCATCTTTTGAGATTAGTTTCATAGATGCTAATGGTTTCTTAAACTACTTCTGTTGACGTTCAGAGAAATCTACGGTCCCTTTAATATGAATATTAAACACAAGACAGTAATACACACACACACACACACACACACACACACACACACACACACACACACACATATATATATATATATATATATATATATATAAATATTCGTAAATTTTGGTAGCAGTCCTTCCTTGATACACACATTATTGAAAATGACACCAAATTTAGCTGATACCTGTTTCTTAACAAGTTTCTCAATTTTTCTAAATAACACTCTCGTTATTTCGTCTACACAATAAAGTAAATCTCCTATGGTCGACATGTTTCGAATGATCAACATTCATCATCAGGACGTGAATAAGATCTAACGTGAAAACCTGGTTTATTAACATCCCCCCTTCTACCTTCTCTGTGTATATAATAACACAGTTATTATATGTTAATATTAACATCCCCCCTTCTACCTTCTCTGTGTATATAATAAACCAGGTTTTCACGTTAGATCTTATTCACGTCCTGATGATGAATGTTGATCATTCGAAACATGTCGACCATAGGAGATGTACTTTATTGTGTAGACGAAATAACGAGAGTGTTATTTAGAAAAATTGAGAAACTTGTTAAGAAACAGGTATCAGCTAAATTTGGTGTCATTTTCAATAATGTATATATATATATATATATATATATATATATATCATAAAAAAAGGTTTGTTATTTACAAATGTACATAGAAGTTGAGCTATGCTAAACAGTAACATAATTTTAATTTGATAAAACATACCTTTGTAATAAAATAATTGAATGTCTTGCGGTGGCTCATATTTTTTGTTCTTTTTTTTTGAATACTATGCAAAAGTGATGCGAATATTTCAACTCCCTTAACTCTGGTTGTACCTCTTCTACACCTCCCTTCATCTGTAACAAATTCACTTTTTCAGAACTTTCCAATATATTTCACAAAATTTTGACGTAAATGATGTTTCTTTTATGTTTCCTGTCCGTTTCCAAACACTTCCCAAACCGCTCCAAAAGATGATTTTCAATTGGTTGCTTTTAATTCAATTACATTCTCTCGTATATTTGGAATTGGAAAACAAAAACTATAAATTTTAAAAACAATATGCATGGAAACTCATGGAACCCTGTGCATAAATAATAACTAGATACAATATGTTGTTTTAATTTCAGTAACAATCAAAAGGTAGTTGGAAGAGCTTCTTTCTTTTTTATCATGTTCCAAATATCTTTTATTTTCTTCTTCCTGTTCACTTAAACCACTTTCAAAACACATCCATCTTGATGATAAACTTGTTTTCAAGTCAGACAAGGAAAGAAGAAAATATAAAAATAGTTTTCTATTATAATAAACGTTTGAATTCTTTATATTGGAAAATTTAAAAAATTACGTCTCCACACAAGAAAAAGTTTAATATGAAAACTAACAATGCGTTTCGAACATTTAGTATTCTTCTTCTAAAAATATATATCTGTTACCTTTAAGAACATCATAGTGAATTATTTGAAGTTGAATGTAATACGAGTATATACCTGAAAAACACTAAGTGTTCGAAACGCGTTGTTTTTTGTTTTTTTTTTTGTTGATAAGTGCATCGTCTACTAAGACATTAGCACTGTCTGGTTTTGTTCAATTCTCTAGTTCCTCATATTTTGTTGTATACGCGTTGTTAGTTTTCCTATTAATTTTTTTTCTGCGGAGACGTATCTTTTTTTTAAATTCCCCAATATGAGTAAATATCACACTATAGCGGATTGCATAATTAATGAATTGTATCATTTATTTGACTCAAATAACATTTGGGCCAGTTAAATAGAATCAAAAAAATCGAAAAATGTGTCATTTTCAAAAGGATTTTCTGCCAAAAAGTTTTAATCAGTTTCGTAAATCTAAATTACTATGATGACCTAAACCTGAAGGCGAATCCATCAAACCGAAACCTCGTGTCTTATGAAATGAATATTTAGCCAACAAAGCTGTTTATCCTCTAGCCCAATCATTTCGATTGACACCTGTTGCATTAATCGACCTCTACTTTGCTTATAATACATTTACCATATATCAATACTGTTCCAATAATCCTACAAGGCCACTTTCAACAGGACAATTTTTTCTTTGTTCCATTTCCACACCATGTCTTGCTTGATGTTATCTTTCGACACAAATAACTATTTAATTGTGCAAATAAAAATGCAACTACAATAACGTCTATATATTAAGACAAAGGTTAGATACCAGTTATTAGTCGTTTTTTTTTACACTGTTCATTGCCAAGGTTACCACTTGATTTATGTTTTTATCTTAACAATATGTAGGAAGTCATTATTATTACTATTAAGCTAAAAAAAATCTATTGATTGTTTCCTGCTATCAATAACTTTATATTTATTAACATAATAAATAAGCCAACTAATATCACCCTTTTTAAAATGACAAACGTATATTGATTTAGAGTATAGCAGATGGGCTAGGCGTCTTTGATATGTATTTTAAAAAATTTCACAAATGATAGAAGGAATCCCAAAATTTTATAAAAAAATTATAGAATAGTAGATAATAGCATTGTTAGAACAGTGTTAAGTAAGTGCTTCTGTATGTATATACCACATTAGCTTCCTGTCAATCAGGTGGATGGAAGAACAGAGTTAAAACCTCTGACTCTTGAACAAGCAACATTTGAGAAACACCAACTTGTGGTTTGATCATTGATATATATATATATATATATATAAAGATTTCACATGAACACGTGAAATAACAATCAATGATCAAACCTCAATAAGAAATGGGAAAAAAAGACTAAGATCTTTCAACCGTAACAAGCGGTCTTCGTCAGAGTCAAAAACCCAACTTCATTTCTTATTGTGGTTTGATCATTGATATATATATATATATGTGTGGGTGTGTGTGTGTGTGTGTGTGTGTCTGTGTGAATAGTATAATTAGTTATATGCCTTGGTATTAACAACATGATATGTTTCCGCTGAATAGTCTCTCGCTATCTACTGTTGTGTTTTGTTTACATATTTCCTAAGTAGATACCTTCGTGGCATACGTTTATATCTAGACTGCAAATCAGATGAGATAAAAAAAAAACAAGTAATTGAGAAAGAAGCAGGGGGGAATTCCTTAACTCTGGGATTCACAGGAGAAAGTAGAGTCTTGGGCACGTGATAGTGTTTCCCCACCGGATTAAAAAAAAAAAAAAAGATACTCTCCACTGACCTTGTCCTCTAACAGAGTGTTAAATGTCTTCCTTTTTAGGCCAATGAACCAAACTGACTTCCCATCCAAGTCTTGTGAAATACAGCAGTTACTGAATCATACAGTGCTGACCAATTCCTCCACCCCCACCTATCAGCAGCTTTTCAAATCTCTTTAACCTTTGCCGAGTTCCTTCCTCGTGTTTATATCAACACGGTATCTTAATACTTAGACTTCCGTCTTTAATCATCTTCCATCAACAAAAATAAAAAAAAAATGTTTGCCTCATTCCTTGTATTTTCTTATCAAATATTAAACAAAAACCAATAAATTTTAATAGTTTTTATCAAGATAGCTAAAAGCTGATAAAATATTACAACATATTTTTATTCATTTCCTTTTTAATTAACATTTTTTTTACTAAATATTCAAAAGATTCCTGCATCGAGCATACATCGCCGCTTCTGCCTTCACAACAATGCATATTAGTATAATATTAATGCATATTAGTATATGCATACGTAGCTACTTGTTGTAGCTACGGACTATATCAAGCCACAGTTCAGTAATTCCTATATGAATAAATACTTCAATTCCTAAAACAAGTTAATTATACAACGAGGGAAAACATACCAGTATAGTCATACAAACGCTGACATCCATTTTTTTGTTTAACAAAATTCTCTAGTTGTGCAGTCAGATATAATATAATATTTACTAATATTTTTCAACCATATTTTTATTTTTTTTTTCAAAAAATTTTAATAAAAAACAACTCGTTAAAACATCAGACTGTTCTTCATCAGAGCTATCCTCCAATTCTGAGTTGAGTTAGGTAAAATTTATCTAACCCAATACCCAATGTAAAATCAATCCCGTATTGTGGATGTGGAAATTGTGGCTCATTTATTATTTGGCACCCATTTCAGTAATGAGTGAGCCATACTACTTGTTGTTTCTACATTAGGAGTCCTGAATTTGGCTTAATTTTAGAGGTAAAGTGCATTTAGAGTAGGGATCTTTAACGAGTACCGAACATCATATAGGCTCTGAACCGACGATTTAACATCTTCTCCGAAGGACGACGTACTCAGATTTATACAAAACCCACGTAAATAAGTCGAGAGTCAGGTGGTTATCGAACCCCGGACCCACCAGTTCAGACTGAGTTGTACAGTCGGATATAATGTAAAATCAATCCGGCATTGTTGTTCGCCCATTATTAAAATTTCGTCAACAAATAAATGAGCCACATTTTTCGTCCCTAAAACAGCACCAAAGGGTAAATGCTTATAATTTAACCAAAAAAAAAAAAAAAAAAAAAAACCATAAACTGGTTATCAAGATAGTTTTTTAGTTCCTCTCGAAAAATAAAGAAAGGGTTTCATTTTTTTGGGTTATCCAGGATTGTAAAGTTTGTTCTATTAGTATATACTTTCTTCATAGCTTGTAATTTTTCTTTCCTACCCTATTGATTTTGGAGTGTATCCGTTATCAAATGCCAACTCTTTATGAATGATATTGATAACAGTGCATTCTATAAGTGACCAGATAGAGAAGATCATTTACAAGAAAAGATGTCTTTCAATTCTAATGATGTAAATAAATATATCAGAAAATAGAATCGTGTATTGTGTCTATTTCTCTAGAAGGGGACTAGGTTAGCTCAGTCTGAACTTGTGGGTCCGGGGTTCGATACCCATCTAGCCCTAGATTTTTTTACGTGGGAAAAATCTACGTGTAATAAATCTAATTTACGTGTGTAAATGTAATTTACGTGTAATAAATCTGAGCACGTTGTCCTTCCGAGAAGATGTTAAACCGTCGTTTCCGAGCCTGTACGATGTTAGGTACTCGTTAAAGATCCCTACTCTAAATACACTTTGCCTCTAAAGTTAGCCAAAATTTAGAACTCCCAATGAAGAATCAACAAGTAATGTGGCTCACTCATTACTGAAATGGGTGCCAAATAATAAATGAGCCACAGTTCCCGCCCCTAGAATAGCACTAAAACGTGAAACCCTTATAGGTGTGAGTGTTGGGAAACAAACAAACAGATTTCTTTTTTAATAAAGAATAAAATAGATCTGTTTTATTTTAAAATTTAGTAATCAGGATGATAACAAAAAAGTTAAATAATGAAATCGATTTTCATGGAAGACAAATCCAATAAAAATGATGCTGGTTTAAAGAAGCATATCTTATAAACTTTAGATGTCGCTTAAAACATTCCATTTGCAAAAAAATTGTCCAAGTTTTTTGAAAGGATGTGTTTCAAGAAATCACTCATGAGATACCGTTAAGAATTTCAAAGGAAACTAGTAAGTTTTCTCAGAACGAGTGGGTAACTAAAAAAACTAATAAATATGTTAGCAGAACAAGGAAAACCGTTCACTGACAACAATTGCATCATCAAATAAATGATGGAAGCATTTATATTGAGTCTTGTAAAAGCCAATTTGATTGCAAGCATCATCAGGTAAGCTAATGATTGGATGCTTTGGAGTTCCAAAGGCATTTTAAAAGCCAACATTAGTTTTAAATATCCTATCAACTTTTCTTCCTACTTCGTAGAACAATATATAAGCACTGAGTTTTCTATATAATAATTGTTAGGAACAATTATTGAATTATAACGTATTATTATACAAATCAGTCATACCTACATACCAATGGCATGACAACTATATTTGCCATCCGGGGCGGTCGAAGGATAAATTCCAGAAAGTCCTTAAAATAGTTATTTTCATGGAATTACAATCAAGGATCTAATTTTAGACTGCTTTTATAAGTTCCAGAATTACGCCTTATTACAGTACTCATATACATATACAGTCGTCATCAAAGAAAACCAACGATTTTTTTATGCAAAAACGTATAATTTGTAAACAAACAACTCGTAAAAACAATTCTTAAATGAAATTAACTGGTTACACAAACAAATATAATAAACTTTCAACTGCTTTAAAAAATCTAGTTTTGAAAAATATAAAATACATTTATTTATAATTTGCAAATATTAAAGTTGCAAAATATGTTTAAAACACACATAAAATATTGAAACAATTACGACCTTAAAAACTCATTTTGGTATAAACTTTCAAATTTTTTTTGTTAGCTTTTTATTAATTTAATTTTTTTCTATTTTCTATTTTAAGAAAACAATTTTACTTAACTTAAGTTCTCTCACTAACCTATTGTCAAAATTTCTTTTGTAATTTCTTATTTGTAACTAATAGTGCTTTTTATGTATGTTTGATTTTTGAATGATTGAATTATCTCTTATGTTTCCTATGTTTTGTAGGCCTGTGAAAAAGATTTTAGATAAAAATCGAAACGTTGGCAATGAGAGTTTTATTTAAACCTGAAAAACTGACCGAGTCTTGATGAACTTTAGTTATCTTTCTATTCTACGGTCGATACCTTTTATCAATATTTATACATATATATATATATAATATATATATATATATATAAAAAGATTTCACATAAACAAGTGAAACAACAATCAATGATCAAACCACAATAAGAAATGGGAAAACAAGACTAAGATCTTTCAACCGTAACAAGCGGTCTTCGTCAGAGTCAAAAACCCAAACTCAGTTGGGTTTTTGACTCTGACGAAGACCGCTTGTTACGGTTGAAAGATCTTAGTCTTGTTTTCCCATTTCTTATTGTGGTTTGATCATTGATATATATATATATATATATATATATATATATATATATATATTAAAAATTCAGAAATATATCCACCGTTTGGTAGAATAGGTGTATCATTTAATTTTATTATATGATTTAGAATCGGCTTTTTTAAAACCTTTTTCACAGAGAGGTTTTTCTTATTAGATTTTTAATCAGTAAGGATTTTCTTATTCAAAATTGTTTT
>JAPFBL010000333.1:667500-755477 GCA_026182355.1 Hermatobates lingyangjiaoensis
TAAAGGTTTTTTTAGATATTGTATATATGTTTACCCCCTGAAGATGGTCGAAGACGGCCGAAACGTTGGAAAAAATATAACCATTGAAAACCGAACGTATGGTGAGTTAATCTACCTAGTTCCTTGTTAATTTAACAAACTATTAAGGGCGTTGGAAAAGTTTTCCAACAAATTAATTAAAAAAAAACAATAGGCCGTAAATTCAATCTGACATATATATATATATATATATATATATATATATATATATATATGATCAAACCACAATAAGAAATGGGAAAACAAGACTAAGATCTTTCAACCGTAACAAGCGGTCTTCGTCAGAGTCAAAAACCCAACTGACTTTTATTTATATATATATATATATATACAAAACTATAGTTTATCGGGACTTGGTCAGTATTTTCCCAAATTATATAAATATTGATAAGAGTATCGACCGTGGAATAGAAACAAAACTATAGTTTATCGGGACTCGGTCATAGGGACTGACCGAGTCCCGATAAACTATAGTTTTGTTTCTATTCCATGGTCGATACTTTTATCAATATATATATATATATTATCAACCCCAATATGAAATGGAGGAAAAAAAAGGAAGAGATGTTTGAACCGTAACAAGCAGTCTTCGTCAGAGTCAAAAACCTTTCGTATTGTGGTTTGATGATTGATTGTCATACTATATATGTTTTGTTTGTTCCAGCTGGATGAGATGTTGAAGACAATGGGATATGGCATGTGGACGAGCAGAGCGGCGTATATAAGGCGGACAAAACGCCAAGTGGGTTGCGGCAGGCAGACAAGGCCAGAGCGGCACAGTGGCCGCGATGTGCTGGAGGCCGCGATAGCGCATCGCCCTTCTCGTCGACACGCTAATTAATGTCACACGCACAAACACCAAACGCCAGCCTCCTTTTCATTTCTTTCTTAATTATTTCAGTAAAACCAACTATAATCCGAGGCAGCCAAATTTAAATTTTCTATTTAAAAAAAAAAAATGTTGTCTAAAATCATATTTTGCCCAAACAAAATGTTTGTAAGAACTAGACTCATAGTCTAAAACATCTACACTATGAGGCCCATTTATACGTAAAATATCAATTTTATTCATGAAAGATTAGCGTCTACACAAACTTCTGAATACATAATCACGCAATAGTGACTGTTTTTCAATAGTGTTAAGAAAAACATACAGACAATTACATCATGTTTAAATATAAAGAAATAAGCGTAAGTACATTGTAAACAAGTACACGAACTTAGAGAACTAAGAATATTTGAAAATGAAAAAACCTCGCTTATAATGATTTCACATTTTATTGCCGTTCTAGAAGTGGAAATTATAGCTCAGTTTTATTTGGTGCCAATTTTAGAAAAAGGTGAATCATACGTGTTGATTCAGGTACATTAGGAGTCCTAAATTTTGCCTAACTTAAATCTAGTTTATTTATAACGGGTAGCTGGCATCATATAAGCTTGGGACCAACAGCTTGATGTCGTCTCTCCGAGGGATGACGTCCTCATAATTATTTACTCCCTGGATGAATAAATCGAGGGCCACAGTTGGTATTGAACCCTGGACCTACTAGTCCAAAAGCAACCACATTGCCACTGTACTAATCTGGTCTCCAATAAAAACCTATTGATCTTATATTAAAAAAATAATAAATATGACTACGAAATAACGTGTTTACACAATGGAAGTTGCTGATTCTAATAAGCTTCATGCAGCCAATACAATACAGAGAAGTTACCAATGAACAAATTTCACTAGTAATTGAAAAAAATTGCTTATTAAAATTACAGAAATTAAGTAAACTTTAATAGATACCTCTTGGGAAATGAATTTAATAAACCCGAATTCGGGAAGTTAGTGGCATGTACATGTGGCATGTCCATAAAGTCCTTCTACACTTTAAAAAAATATATAACTTTATTTGTATTTGCTGTTATAATAATCTATAAAAAGTGTTAGAAAGCAGTAAATCTATATTTTTGAACATTTATTTGAAGTTTTCACATATCATCGCATATCATTAGCAATATAAAGGATATATGATTTTAGATTTTGGATTCACGAGAAAAATTTGTTAACTGGTTTACAGTAATGCCTGAAAAAACATTAGTTACTTTAGCTTTCAAATCTTCTAATGAACTAGATTTGCTTGGATACACAGTTGTTTTCAGATATCGCTATAAAAAAAAAACAAAAACTCATGGATCCAAGTCTGGTGAAGGTGAAAGCCAATGAAATGGTCCACTCTTTCTGATCCACATGTTTGTGGTGGTTAGAGGTTTTGTCTAACCACCTCTAAATTAAGAATTTCTGCTATCAGTTTTCTGTGAACTGCAAAATCGTATTACCCTTTGTATAGCTAACGGTGAAGGACATGTGAAAATTTAAATAAAATTCCAATAAAATCTTAAAAAATATAGATTTACCTCTTTCTAATGCTTCTTACAGATTATTTCTATGATAAATATAAATAAAGTGCAAAATACCAAAAATGTTTTTTTTTTAAAGTTCACAAGGACTTTATGGGATTTTTATTTGTCTTCTACCTCTTGACTTTGATTCCCTAACAAGTCCTATCTAGAGGTTGTTGTCTTTTTCTTGTTTTTAGCTCTAAAACCTGGGGTTCCCTTTAGCTTTCTAAGTAACTTCTCTTCTTGCATTCCTGTTCTTTCGAATTAAACATTACTACCGTCTTTATGCCAGCCGTAACATTTCTGTGTATTCTTCTTGTGTACATAGTTAATATAGTTCGTGGAACCGTTTCATTTAATTAGGTAATATATAATTATATATAAATTGAAACAAAATAAAAATTAACGTCTAAAACACAGTAAATAATCAAAAAAAAACTTAGTACCTATCTTCTAATTTCTTACTACGGTTTGGACGTTAGTATATACCGGTGATGGCGAACATATGATACTCGTGTCAGTTTTGACACGCTACCTCAGTTATGGTGAAACGTATCTTCAAAGATAAAAAATTTCATAATTTAAATATTTGTCTGTCATAACAGCCATAATTGGTTATTAATAATATTATTAATTCTATAAACAATAATTAATATTTTATTTCTGAAACTAGACATGTATGTACAAGTACAATAATATTTACAAATATAATAATATTTACGTAACAAATATAAATATGAAAAACAGATTGTTATAATATTGATACGAATATATAAATGCTAAATTCTGAAAACATGCTAAATTAAATGCTAAAATGCTAAATTCTAATTTCAAATTTTTAGTTTTAGTAATTTAAACGGCACTAAAAAAATAATTTCACATTAAATATATTTTTTTAATATAAATATCAATATAACATTCTGAATTCTGAAAACATGCTAAATTCTAAATGCTAAAATGTTAAATTTTGGTTTCATAATTTTGGTATTTTAAATAGTATTAAAAAAATAATTAACTTACAAATATTATAAATATTTATATTTTCTTTTTAGTTTTTACTTTTGCGATTTGTGACACGTGAGGAAAATTAAAATTTTATTTTTTACAAAATAAAAAATGTATTATATGTTGAAATTAATAAAAAAAACTGAAGTAGTATAAATATCAAAATAAAACGTTATATATATATATATATACGTTACTAGCTGTTGCGTCTACAACGTGCTTGGTCTCCCTTTCTCTTTTCTCTTGAAGACGGATTACCCGAAAATTTGAGTCTGTAAGTGTGTTTCCCTACTTTGTGTGTTGCTCTTTGTTAATCTCGAACTTGTATTGTGTCCAGTTTGGATCGTATTTCGTTTTTATCATTGAATATATATATATATATTCAGGTAACTCACCACAAATTAGAGAAGATAGTCGCTCTAAGGCCTTTCGTTTTCACGTCGTCAGAGAGCAAGTGAATACAAGTTGTAAACAGGTTATGAATTTTGATTTAAAGAAGGAGTAAGATTGGCATCATTGACAGTATTTTTCCCTATAACTGTTGAAATAGTCTTGATTTGTTTGATAATTCCTTCAATTAGAAATTCATCTAATTTAAAAAGGCCTGGACTAGTGTTGACCAAGTTCTTAGAAAAGTCTTTTATGAGGGCGCTTTCAACAATGTTTCTTCTTCTTTCACATGACATAAAAACCAACTGCTTTGCTTCTTTCCAGTTAATTATGTGATTTTTGTCTCTAATGTGTAGGAACAAGGCACTTTTATCATCTTGTCTTCTAACTGAATACTGATGTTGCTTAATCCTTGTATCCATTCCTTTTCCCGTCTGTCCAATATAAGCCAACTCGCAATCCTTGCAAGGAATTCTGTATACACAACAGTTTTTTCGGCTTCTTTTAGAGTTATGGACAAGTCTATTTGACAAATTACCACCACTACTAAATGTAACTGAGATATCTAGCTTCTTCAACAAATATGGAATGTCTTTTAAACATGGGCTGTAGGGAACCACCAGCAAATTCCTTCTTGAAAAACGTTCCTCACTTACAGATGACATCAAAGATTGTTTGGCTTTTTTCATCACGTTATCAATTAATTTTTTTGGATACATTAGAGAGGTTGAAACTTTGTAAATATATTTAATTTCTTCTTCTAAAAATGGTTCACTGCAAATTTTGAAAGCTCTCAAAAACATGCTATTAAAAACGGATTTTTGACACTGAGGGGGTGTGCCGAGAAGAAATGAACATAAGAGGATACATTTGTAAATTTTCTGTAAATACTATAATTCAATTTATTACCACTTCGGTGCAAAAGCACATCCAGGAAAGGGAGTTTATTATTATTTTCTAATTCTATTGTAAATTGAATAGACGGAACAAACATATTGAGGGTATCCAAAAAAGTGCTAACATTTTTATCATCTGGCCAAATACATAGAACATCGTCAACATAGCGAAGCCATTTAGCATTGCTAGGTAAAATTTTAGGTAGGTATGTAATCTCAAAATATTCCATATAAATGTTGCTTAAAACAGGAGAGAGACAATTTCCCATCGCCAAACCAAACTTTTGCTTGTAAAATTTTCCTTCAAATGAAAAACAACAATCTAATGTACACAAACGAATTAAGTCTATTAACACTCTTACTGAAACAGGTAATGTTTGTGTACGTTTCTTAAGTTCTGTTTCTAGAAAAACTAATAAATCTTCAACTGGCACATTTGTAAAAAGTGCTTTAACATCAAAGCTTAACAGCATACTATTCTGAAAGGAATATGAATTTAGCTTTGAAACAAGTTCAATGTTGTTCTTGATATGACTTTGGGAAATAGTACCTACCAATGGCGATAAAACATGGACCAACCATTTTGATAGCTTGTAGCCTACTGACCCAATGGAGCTAACAATCTGTCTAGCAGGATAACCATCTTTGTGTGTTTTAATCAAGCCATACATGTAAGGTAGAGAAGGAGATCTACTGACAAATTTTGTTAATAGATTCTTATTATCTTTTAAAATTAATTTCAATCTCTTATTGAAAAGACTATTGTAGTTTTCAGTTGGGTCTGAATTTAATAAATCATAGACATTAGTATCAGATAACAGGGTTTCCATCTTTGTACACAAACATTACCTGTTTCTGTAAGAGTGTTAATAGACTTAATTCGTTTGTGTACATTAGATTGTTGTTTTTCATTTGAAGGAAAATTTTACAAGCAAAAGTTTGGTTTGGCGATGGGAAATTGTCTCTCTCCTGTTTTAAGCAACATTTATATGGAATATTTTGAGATTACATACCTACCTAAAATTTTACCTAGCAATGCTAAATGGCTTCGCTATGTTGACGATGTTCTATGTATTTGGCCAGATGATAAAAATGTTAGCACTTTTTTGGATACCCTCAATATGTTTGTTCCGTCTATTCAATTTACAATAGAATTAGAAAATAATAATAAACTCCCTTTCCTGGATGTGCTTTTGCACCGAAGTGGTAATAAATTGAATTATAGTATTTACAGAAAATTTACAAATGTATCCTCTTATGTTCATTTCTTCTCGGCACACCCCCTCAGTGTCAAAAAATCCGTTTTTAATAGCATGTTTTTGAGAGCTTTCAAAATTTGCAGTGAACCATTTTTAGAAGAAGAAATTAAATATATTTACAAAGTTTCAACCTCTCTAATGTATCCAAAAAAATTAATTGATAACGTGATGAAAAAAGCCAAACAATCTTTGATGTCATCTGTAAGTGAGGAACGTTTTTCAAGAAGGAATTTGCTGGTGGTTCCCTACAGCCCATGTTTAAAAGACATTCCATATTTGTTGAAGAAGCTAGATATCTCAGTTACATTTAGTAGTGGTGGTAATTTGTCAAATAGACTTGTCCATAACTCTAAAAGAAGCCGAAAAAACTGTTGTGTATACAGAATTCCTTGCAAGGATTGCGAGTTGGCTTATATTGGACAGACGGGAAAAGGAATGGATACAAGGATTAAGCAACATCAGTATTCAGTTAGAAGACAAGATGATAAAAGTGCCTTGTTCCTACACATTAGAGACAAAAATCACATAATTAACTGGAAAGAAGCAAAGCAGTTGGTTTTTATGTCATGTGAAAGAAGAAGAAACATTGTTGAAAGCGCCCTCATAAAAGACTTTTCTAAGAACTTGGTCAACACTAGTCCAGGCCTTTTTAAATTAGATGAATTTCTAATTGAAGGAATTATCAAACAAATCAAGACTATTTCAACAGTTATAGGGAAAAATACTGTCAATGATGCCAATCTTACTCCTTCTTTAAATCAAAATTCATAACCTGTTTACAACTTGTATTCACTTGCTCTCTGACGACGTGAAAACGAAAGGCCTTAGAGCGACTATCTTCTCTAATTTGTGGTGAGTTACCTGAATATATATATATATATTCAATGATAAAACGAAATACGATCCAAACTGGACACAATACAAGTTCGAGATTAACAAAGAGCAACACACAAAGTAGGGAAACACACTTACAGACTCAAATTTTCGGGTAATCCGTCTTCAAGAGAAAAGAGAAAGGGAGACCAAGCACGTTGTAGACGCAACAGCTAGTAACGTATATATATATATATATATAACGTTTTATTTTGATATTTATACTACTTCAGTTTTTTTTATTAATTTCAACATATAATACATTTTTTATTTTGTAAAAAATAAAATTTTAATTTTCCTCACGTGTCACAAATCGCAAAAGTAAAAACTAAAAAGAAAATATAAATATTTATATTTGTAAGTTAATTATTTGTTTAATGCTATTTAAAATACAGAAATCATGAAACCAAAATTTAACATTTTAGCATTTAGAATTTAGCATGTTTTCAGAATTCAGAATGTTATATTGATATCAATATTAAAAAAATATATTTAATGTGAAATTATTTTTTAGTGCCGTTTAAATTACTAAAACTAAAAATTTGAAAGTAGAATTTAGCATTTTAGCATTTAATTTAGCATGTTTTCAGAATTTAGCATTTATATATTCGTATCAATATTATAACAATCTGTTTATCATATTTATATTTGTTACGCAAATATTATTACATTGTAAATATTATTGTACTTGTACATACATGTCTAGTTTCAGAAATATAATATTAATTATTGTTTATAGAATTAATAATATTATTAATAACCAATTATGGCTGTTATGACAGACAAATATTTAAATTATGAAATTTTTTATCTTTGAAGATACGTTTCACCATAACTGAGGTAGCGTGTCAAAACTGACACGAGTATCATATGTTCGCCATCACCGGTATATACTAACGTCCAAACCGTAGTAAGAAATTAGAAGATAGGTACTAAGTTTTTTTTTGATTATTTACTGTGTTTTAGACGTTAATTTTTATTTTGTTGTTCCTACACATTAGAGACAAAAATCACATAATTAACTGGAAAGAAGCAAAGGAGTTGGTTTTTATGTCATGTGAAAGAAGAAGAAACATTGTTGAAAGCGCCCTCATAAAAGACTTTTCTAAGAACTTGGTCAACACTAGTCCAGGCCTTTTTAAATTAGATGAATTTCTAATTGAAGGAATTATCAAACAAATCAAGACTATTTCAACAGTTATAGGGAAAAATACTGTCAATGATGCCAATCTTACTCCTTCTTTAAATCAAAATTCATAACCTGTTTACAACTTGTATTCACTTGCTCTCTGACGACGTGAAAACGAAAGGCCTTAGAGCGACTATCTTCTCTAATTTGTGGTGAGTTACCTGAATATTTATATCACGTGTTATTGTGACAATTTTCTATATATATATATATATATATATATATATATGTATTTCAATTATTCAAAATTTTGAAACCCCGACCTCAAAAGATTTGTAATCACTTATATATGTATACCATATGGCTCTATTTAAATATGTTGATTCATATATTATTATTCTCTTCCGTTATTTTTTAAAAATAATAATAATAATAATAATGATATCATTTTATTAAATTTTCTACTAACCTTTAAAATTCAAAACTTTTTACAATGCCATTAATATATTTTTGGAGTTGAAAATACCACTGGAATTGCACCTGTATACCATATCGCATGACTAAATCATTTTCAGTTTTATGATACTTTAGTGAGATAAAATTTTTCTAAAATATTAAAAAAAAACCTGATAGATGCGTAATAATATTTAAGCTGTTAAGAGATGACCAGTTTTGCTTAAGCTGTCTGGAGGACATCAAGTTTTTCACTATGCGAGTGACCCTGATCATACACCATTCATTCAAACTAAAACGACCATCTTTTAATTAACTGGACAATGTCTCCTTGAGAATGCCAACGAGCAGCACTTGAGAAACAAGTGCTAGATTTCCATTCACCACAATTATACAATGTTTAGTCATTCCTACCATTGATTCTCAAATCAATTAAACACTATTGTTTTATACACAACATGCCTTCATCTCTGATCAAACACAAATTGTTTGTATTATCTTTAAAAATACGAGAATATAGCATATCTTTTGATATATTTTGACTTTTAGTGTAAATATATAAACTGTAATGACAAAAAATAACACATTAAAAATTAAACAGAAAATTCACTTCAATATTTCGATGGCCTCGTCATCAGAAAAATAGAAACGAGCCACTCCGCAGGCAGACAACGACTGATCTATATATATATATATATAGTTGCCCTCCCACCCACATCAAAAAAGCAATCCCCAGATCCCTTTCCATCCGCATCCACAGGATTAGTAATAACTTGAAAAACCGTAGTTCCCATATTAACTGTTTAAAGGAAAAATTAGTTGATCGTGGCTACCCTTCCAATGTCATTGATAGTCGTGTCGTGCCGGCTGAAATAGTTCACCGGCCCGTACCGAGAAAAGACCACACTGATAGTGTTTTCCTGATATCCACTTTTTTCCCTGGTGCTCATAGGATTGGCTCAGTTATTAAGGAGTTTTTCCCATTGCTCTCCTCTTCTCCTTCTACCTCATCTATTTTTCCTGAAGCCCCCTCCTTATCATATTGCAAACCACCGAACCTCAGAGGCATTTTCTCCCATCACTCTCCCTTGAACCCTGCACTTGGGAGGGGAATGGTGGAGTGCGGACGGAGCAGATACCAAACCTGTCTTATCATAAAACCTAATTCCTTTTTTACTTCCCCCCATAGCAACATTAACTACTCTTGTCCTCCCCACACCTCATGCACCTCGGTTAATTGCGCTTACCGTTTGGACTGCACCCAGTGTGATGCATTCTACATTGGTATGGCCACTACGCAGCTCAACTTACGTATGAATGGTCACAGGGCTTCCTTTGGTCAACGCAAAAACCTTCCTATTGCTATCCACTCTAATTCCCATGGATTGGATTTTAATCACTGCTTCCGGGTCCAAGTCCTTAATCATATCCCTGTTTCGTCTTCTCGGGTTACTTTAAGAGCTTCAGAGGAGGCAATTATCTGTCTTCTCAAAGCTCGCTCTCCTCCTGGCCTTAACTTGTACCGTTAATTTAATTATTTTATTTTTTTTATTATTATTTATTTATTTTTTTTAATTTTTATTTTATTTTATTTTATTTTATTTTTATTATAATAAATTATAATGAAGGTGATTCATTTCTTAATATGAGCCCATTTTTGTTATTAGGGATTTATTTTTACAATACTATATGTTTAGATTGCCGTGCCGTGTTCTTTTTCAAATTGGCTAATATAAATGTAGTCTGATTCACATTCATTCGTGTAGGGATTTTCTCCTGATAAAATCTCGGCATACCTCTGTACGTCCTTTCTCAGATACCGGGAGAATAAAATTAACCCCTTGTCACATATAACATCTAACTTCATTATCAAGATTCACACCTCGAATCTTCAGTTCTAACCCCAAGTAAGCCATCAAACACTCGAAAATACCTAAGATTTCTAAAAAAACAAAAAGATATTATTATGATTTTTTTATATTTTTTTATAAAAGAATTCAGTGCACCAAAACTATCATTATATCTAAATTCGGTAATTATTGACAATTTTTCGCCAATTCAATTATAATTTACTTTAAAAGCATCTATTTCTGTAATCTCCATGTTAGCCTAAATAACTATAGAAAATAGAACAGCACTCTGAAAAATTACTGACTTGAAATTAATTACGTTGTGTTCTTGGAGGAGGAGGTTCTTAGTGTTTTAGTGGTCGTTATGGATTAGTTTAGGTAAAGTTGTAGTGACAGTCTCACAAAAAAACACACTTGGGCCGAGCATTGACCCTTTGTGATACCAAACAATGAAGATTGATTCTACACTGGGAGTGCATCAAGTTTATTTACAGTAGGGATGATCCTTAACGAGTCACTGATATCGTACAGGCTCCAGACAGACGGCTTAACGTCCCTGAGGGACGATGTGTTTAAATTTATTCACCCCCAACATGATTAAATCGAGAGCCAGGGTGGATATTGAACCCTGAATCTACCTGTTCTGAGGAAAACACATTGCACTGTGCTGTTCTAGGGGTGAAAATATGGCTCATTTATTATTTAAGACCCTTTTTATAAAGAGTGAACCATATTACCTGTTGATTCTACATTGAAAGTCCTACATTTTGTCTAACTCAAATGTATTTAGAGTAGGGATCTTTAACAAGTACTTGACATCGAACAGTCAAGTTCAGGGCCAACTACTTAACATTCTTTTAGAGAGATAAAGTTCTCAAATTTATTCACTTTCCACGTGAATAGATCGAGGGCTAGATTGGGTATTGAACCCTGGACCCACCAGTCAAGAAGCACGCACGTTGGCATTGGGCTAACCTGGCCCCCTCGCTACTGATTAATACGATTCAAAACTGTTGAGTTAGATTACCTTAGTCCTTAGATTTTTCTTATTTCTGACATATTTTATTGTTAATAATCGCAGCTTTTGATATGATTATACAAAATGAAACAAACTTTCATACAGCGACTTCTACCGCTCACTAATGGACAAACAGTTGAAAAAGCATCAACAAGTGCGATATGCAACAGTTAATTTTCTTACTGACTGATGTTCACCAAAGTGCTAAATAGTTCTACAGTTAAACATGGCTTCTCGTCGAAATTAATTTAATATTTCTTCTCCAAAACAATTAAAAGTTGATAACTTAAACTCATTTTAACTGAATTCATTATTGATTTAATAGAATAGTTCAACAGATAAGAACTCATTGTTACGTTTCTTAATTGTTATTATAACAATAGCAAGGTTAAAATTGCGGAAGTTTTCCATTTGTTAGCCAAGTCATAATTATTTAAATAAAAAAAAAGTTGCTAATTATATTATTATGGGAACAATACGAGATAATGTTCTTGATGAAGATAAAAGAGTAGGAAATTATCATTCTTTTATAAAGGTTATAATGATATGGAATAATTTAATTAAAAAATTTGTTAAAATTTATAGAATGCAACAAATGTCCTAAAGTTGAAATAAAAAATACTTACTACTAAGATATTGGGCTTGTTAAACAAATGAAATAATGTTTAGCACTCTGGAGAAATTTATAGCCAGGAAGTGGCCTGTAAACTATATAAAGGTAAAGAAATATTGTTCAAAATAAATAAGGGATTGCCGCTTCAAAAAAAAAAAAAAATGGTGGCCCAAGGCCTGTTTGTTTCATTTTTTATACCTGATATGATTTTATATTGCTTCAGAGGTCATAAAAAAATTAAAATAGAAAAAAAATCATTAACTACCGTAACAAGAGACCTGAGAGACACGGTGCATTCTTATAACTTTCTTTTTTTTTTTAACCCATGCCAGTGTTGGAATGTTCGATGGTCATGCTGTATAAAACAGGTAAGGATTTGGTTTTATTTTATATGGCTGTCTTCGAATTAGTATTTTTATTAAACTCTAAATTTACGAAATGAAACTTATTATAATTTGTTGTTATCAAGGCAAATGAATCAGAGTAGAGATAGAGACTCTCACCTGATACTAGTTCACTGTCAGGCAGTAATTGTCAAATTTTATCCAAATAAAGCCACAATTTCTCTTTTTTTAAGTAAAAAAAAACGCTTCAACAGACAACAATTTTCAGATTACTCTATGTGACTCTCACAAGTTTTTAAGTGTCTCGGTTTATACTAGAACAGTGATCAAGAAAAGTTTGTCTGATACGATTCTGATCTTGATTACATAGTAGAACTAGTGTCTAACCGTCTCTGTACCAGTGCGCTTGGTTTCCCTCTCTGATGTCCGTCCTGAAGACGGATCAAACCAAAAATTATAGACTGTAAGTGTGTGTTTTAATTTCTATATATTTCTTAATCTACATTTTAACTTTATTTGTTCGTTTTGGTTCGTATATTCGTATGTCGTATAAATCATAAAAAAATATTAGTAATTATTGGACCGCACTCCAGCTTAGTACGGTTGAAAAAAATTAAAGCTGGTGTCACCTATCCAATTCTAACCTCTCCTACTGTTGCTTAACTTCCTGTGACCTAACGTACTGGCATATTAAGAATTCATAAACATAATAATAATTATATAGATATATATTTTATTTATATATATATATTTTTTAAAAAAACACACAATGCATGATCAGAAAGAATTGAAATGTTCACCCATATTTTAAAAGAATAATGGAGCATTATTGAGTAAAATCGATGTTAAACTGCTGTGTGAAAAAGACAAAATGTAATAAGTTAACGAAGTAATAAGTTGAATCACATGAATTATTTAGGAACATCTCTCTTGCTGGAACCTTGATGCGAAAAAAAGTGAATGAAAGTGAATAAAGAACAGTCAATTGATATTACCTTCACATTTCGTAGAAAAACTTGCCCTCCTGTCTATTTTAACAGCTGTCCTTTTTCAGTGGTACAGACATATTTGAAGATGTACCATGGCAAATGAGACACCTGGAATCAGAACATACGACTAAATCAACCAATTGAAACCTTCATATATACTTATTAACTATAATACATATATATTTCTAACCAACAACACTACAGGCCAAACTTGATATAACATCAATACAGATTTTCTCTTTAAATGCGCACTGCAACAAGAGGTCTTCGTCATAGTCAAAAACCTAACGAATTTTTTTCCATTTCATATTGTGGTTTGAATATATGTAAATATATACTATTTTTCTTTTTAATCGAGGTTTGGTCTAGCTTCAATAATACAACACCTTTAAGCCTTGTTGTATTATTGAAGCTAGACCAAACCTCGATAAAAAAAAATACTGTTAAATATATGTGGTCGAGAAAAGGAAAATATTCAAATATATATATTTTGGTTTGATCATATATAATATATATATATATTATATATATAATATATATATAATATATATATATTATATATATATATATATATTATATATATATATATATATATATATATAATGTAAATATATATGAGTTGGCTTTCACTCACTTCCTTTATTAAGGACGACCGCTAAAAGAGTCAAAATATTGAATGTGAGTCCAAGTATCTGTTTTTCATTCATGTTTCTTCAAGTCATCAATATATATATATATATATATATATATATATATATATATATATATATATATATTCGTAAATTTTGGTAGCAGTCCTTCTTTGACACACACATTATTGAAAATGACACTAAATTTAGCTGATACCTGTTTCTTAACAAGTTTCTCAATTTTTCTAAATAACACTCTCGTTATTTCGTCTACACAATAAAGTACATCTCCTATGGTCGACATGTTTCGAATGATCAACATTCATCATCAGGACGTGAATAAGATCTAAGGTGAAATATCTGGTTTATATAAATATCTGGTTTATATATATATATATATATATTATATATATATATATATATATATATATATGTATATTCACTTGATAACCGGAAAGACGATCCAAAGTGGACACAATAACAGTTCAAAATTGAAGATAGGTAGCACACAAAGTAAAGACACACACTCAAACTCAAAAGGTTACTAGCCGTTGCGTTTACAACGTGCTTGGTCTCATTTCCTCTTTTCTCCTGAAGACGGATTGCCCGAAATTTGAGTTTGTAAGTGTGTTGTTTGACTTTGTGTGCTACCTATCTTCAATTTTGAACTGTTATATATATATATATATATATAAAATGATCACAGTTCTGCATTCACGACCTTTTTACTAACAAATACTAACCTCTTGGCTATTTACCTTATTATAGTAGGTAAACTGAATCAGTTTACCTATTATAATAAGGTAATAGAATTAGTTTTTGTTAATATAAAGGTCGTGAATGCAGAAACTGCGATCATTTTTAATAAAATTTGCATGAGAGAAGATCTGTTGCCAATATATACCAATTTACTCGTATATATATATATATATATATATATATATATATATATTCAGGTAAAACACCACAAATTAGAAAAGATAGTCGCTCTAAGGCCTTTCGTTTTCACGTCGTCAGAGAGCAAGTGAATACAAGTTGTAAGCAGGTTATGAATTTTGATTTAAAGAAGGAGTAAGATTGGCATCATTGACAGTATTTTTCCCTATAACTGTTGAAATAGTCTTGATTTGTTTGATAATTCCTTCAATTAGAAATTCATCTAATTTAAAAAGGCCTGGACTAGTGTTGACCAAGTTCTTAGAAAAGTCTTTTATGAGGGCGCTTTCAACAATGTTTCTTCTTCTTTCACATGACATAAAAACCAACTGCTTTGCTTCTTTCCAGTTAATTATGTGATTTTTGTCTCTAATGTGTAGGAACAAGGCACTTTTATCATCTTGTCTTCTAACTGAATACTGATGTTGCTTAATCCTTGTATCCATTCCTTTTCCCGTCTGTCCAATATAAGCCAACTCGCAATCCTTGCAAGGAATTCTGTATACACAACAGTTTTTTCGGCTTCTTTTAGAGTTATGGACAAGTCTATTTGACAAATTACCACCACTACTAAATGTAACTGAGATATCTAGCTTCTTCAACAAATATGGAATGTCTTTTAAACATGGGCTGTAGGGAACCACCAGCAAATTCCTTCTTGAAAAACGTTCCTCACTTACAGATGACATCAAAGATTGTTTGGCTTTTTTCATCACGTTATCAATTAACTTTTTTGGATACATTAGAGAGGTTGAAACTTTGTAAATATATTTAATTTCTTCTTCTAAAAATGGTTCACTGCAAATTTTGAAAGCTCTCAAAAACATGCTATTAAAAACGGATTTTTTGACACTGAGGGGGTGTGCCGAGAAGAAATGAACATAAGAGGATACATTTGTAAATTTTCGGTAAATACTATAATTCAATTTATTACCACTTCGGTGCAAAAGCACATCCAGGAAAGGGAGTTTATTATTATTTTCTAATTCTATTGTAAATTGAATAGACGGAACAAACATATTGAGGGTATCCAAAAAAGTGCTAACATTTTTATCATCTGGCCAAATACATAGAACATCGTCAACATAGCGAAGCCATTTAGCATTGCTAGGTAAAATTTTAGGTAGGTATGTAATCTCAAAATATTCCATATAAATGTTGCTTAAAACAGGAGAGAGACAATTTCCCATCGCCAAACCAAACTTTTGCTTGTAAAATTTTCCTTCAAATGAAAAATTTGAAAATAATGTGTCAATATCAAGTAAAGAGGCTCGTGAATCTCTTCAAGGTAGATCTTTCAAACTAGGAGATATCAACTGTAGACCAGTAGCCATCAGGTGAGTTACCTGAATATTTATATCACGTGTTATTGTGACAATTTTCTATATATATATATATATATATATATATATGTTTCTTTACTATTCATATTTTTAAAGTCCATATGTACAATTTAAAAGATGCTCACAAAAGATAAAGAAATTTTGAAAAATTGATTTATGAGTCTTTTATTATTAAAAAAGAGAAAGAGAGGTACTGAAGAAAGTAAATAGAGACCAAAATAACAATAAATAATGTGTCAATATCAAGTAAAGAGGCTCGTGAATCTCTTCATGGTAGATCTTTCAAACTAGGAGATATCAACTGTAGACCAGTAGCCATCAGACTTTATTTACACGTTACTGTAAAACTCAAATAAGCATTCTGTCTGCAAAACGTCAAGTTTGAAGTCTGAAGCGTGAATTTTAGGGAAGTGGACGGTGCTAAAATGGCCTTTACTCCAAGAAAAGTTCATCACCCCTGTGTTAACCTGCCCCCCCCCCCCCCACCCCCGTCAATGGTGGGTACCGATATCCGGATATACCAGTCTAGAGGTGAGCCTGCAAGCCACTGAGCTACCTTGTCCCCTAACTAGAAGATAATGTCTTTATTGCTTACTGATAAATCATTGTGAATCCTGATGTGCTAACAATAGATCCTGATGTGATCTGCCCAAGAAATCCAGACTCAACTAGCATAACAGAAGAATAACAAAGTTGACCTAGAAAGTGAAAACTAACTGATTCCTGATTTATTTTAATTTTAAGCAACACAATAAATTTCTTACAATTGAAGGAGTGTAGCGTTAAATTTGTTGGCGTTAAACTAGCATAACAGAAGGATAACAAAATTGACCTAGAAAGTAAAAAAACTAACTGATTCTTGATTTATTTTAATTTTAAGCAACACAATAAATTTCTGAAATTGAAGGAGTTAGCGTTAAATTCGTTGGCATCATGATCTTTTCTTGGAATTAGCGCATGCAGAATAAATCCAAAGGATATCAAAGTTAATAGCAGAATGGTAACAGAAATGTGACAAAAACAAGGAACTAATTTTTTTTAATTTATTCAAAATTAAAAATTCATACTTGTTTAAGAACGTAATAAGATATTTCAAAATATGACTTTTTTTTTTCAATTTAGTCAAAAGAGCCTTTTCCATCGGTATAGATTTTATTTAAGGATGCTGACGGAGGAGGTGCAGGTAATTATCGAGATAAGACCGGTGACTCGTGGCTCTGATAAGGATCTGTTTCCGGGCTGCGTTGGTCAAGTCACGTAGCCTGTTCCCCCTGGCCGGCACGACCTAGAGCCTCGAAACACTGACCTCAAGGTCAATAGCACCCTCACAACACCTGCCTTCTTATCCACATAATCTCACCTTAAATGATACAAATCCTTCGGTCCAAGTTCGATTACTTTCACTCAAGTAGGCAGTGACTCAAATCTGGCACTCTCCAATAATAAAGAGTGCACTTAAACAAAAAAAATCTTGTTCAATACTTGTGCAATCTGTTATAGTATGGCACTCACTCATATCAAAGAATTGCAAAAATTATGCCTACATACAGAAAAAAACTGACAATTCACTTTAAACAATTAGTGTTCTTCTTCAGGTTTACATCTGCACTATTGAAATCGGATTAAAGTGAGTAGCTTAAGGAAGGAGTGACTTAAATCTTGTAGATCGAGTCTCAATAGTGCAGATGTAAACCTGAAGAAGATCACTAAGAGTTCGAAACGCGTTGTTTGTTTTCATAGTAAACTTTTTTTTTGTATGTGCAGACGTAACTTTTGAAATTCCTCATCTTATTAGTCATATTTACCATATTTTTTTATGACTAAAAATAATTTTAAAAAATCAGTTCTGTCACATTGATCTAGTTAGCATTTATCACGAAGGGCGTGTAAAATAGTTCCGTGATATATGTATATATGCAGATTAATGCAGCCCGTAACAAGGAATAGGCATTAAGTGAACAATTATTTAAGATGCAGTAAGGTAAACTTGATTATGTAAGTAAAAAAATCGTGTTATTTCAAGTTAAGATTTACAAAAAATAAAGAAACATATGGAGGCTTTACGGATGAGAGGGCTATGATATACAAAAAAAAAACTTTGTGAGACACTATACGACTTTCATTTTTGTTACAAATGAAGACGTTTAACATTATTAAATTTGGATTTATTTGAAAGTAAACCCAGATAGTCCACAGTACAAGAATAACAAAACACAATAGCGGTATTTGTCCAAAAAAATGCTGTCAAATTCTTATTATTAGGAGTCTTCAGCAATTCATGACTGGGAAGTACTGCAGGTATTATACTTTACTAATAAATCAATGAAACCGTTGAGACAGACTGACTCTCTGAAGGACTGATTCATCAAGGTTCAGCACGAAACACTGATACCAGAGACATTGAATATCTATTTAGACAGTCAATTAGTATTCTAAGTAAGTGATTAAAAGGGTTTCTGAAACTTGTTTGTTTTCCAACACCCACACTTATAAGGCTTCATCTTTCAGTAATGTTCTACGGGCGGAAATGTGGCTCATTTATTACTTGGCACACGTTTTAGTAATAGACGAGCCATATTAGCTGTTCACTCTACATTGAGAGTCTTAAATTTTATCCAACTCAAGTGTATTTAGAGTAGGGATCTTTAACGAGTAGCTGACATCGTACAGGTTCGAGACCAACGGCTTAACGTCCTCTCTGAGTGATGATATTCACAGATTTATTCACCTTTCACATGAATAAATTAAGCGTCTGAGTGGGTATTGAACCCTATATCTTCCTGTCCGAAGGTGAGCTCGTTACCATTGTGCTAAACGTGTTTATTTATTGTGATTTTTCTGCACGCATATATATATAAAAATATTAAATAAAAAGCACAATCACCATCGAGCTGAAATCAATAATTCTATACTGCCTGTGCCTTTGGTAGCAGTTTAGAGAAGAGTAATATGATTAAAATGCCATTTTTTGAAATATCTATCAAACAGTCCTTTACCGGTATTGCTAATTTTATTACCTTCTTTGTCTCTGTATATTTTTCCAAACCATGTTACTAACTATAACACTGTTTATTAATAATAATCCGCTTTCATAGGAATCTGATTGCTTGAAAACAGATATTAAATTAAAGGCCGTAATATATGAATAATGCATATTAAATTTGCTTTCGGATTGATTAAACTGGGGAGATAGGTCAGCTGACTATTTGTCTGGTAAATAATAAGTTTGCAAAGCCACCAGGTTACTAGCTCTGAGTGTGTGAATCATGAAAACTTTTTTTTAAATGAAATGACTGGGTGTTTAGATTTATATCGGGTTGTACTCTCTATTGAGTAAGCAACTAATAAAAACGGCATATTACGCAGTTACATATCAGAAGCTATAATAAGTGGATTACTTTATCTATTGCAAATATGTGTTTAGACTTGTAAAAGTACATATCCAAGAATTAAGTACAAGAAATAATGTACAAGGAATTAAGTAAAATATTCAAATTAAAATATTTTAAAACAGATTTTAAAAATTCTGAGGTATTTAGTGATTATGTTGTATTTATTCAGTGTAGAGTAAAAACAGTTGACGAAATGGTATCCTCATATAGAAATTTTATGATATAAGCAACGCGTTTCGAACATATAGTGTTCTTCTTTAGGTATAAAACGACGGATCTGTGGTACAACTGTTGTACCACAAACACATACTTGGTTTGATACCTGAAGAAGAGCACTACTTGTTGAAAACGCGTTTATATCATTATATCATTAAATTATTTATGTTTATATGTTGTTTATATCTATATTATTAATATGGCAGGCCGTCATACCTCGTATGATGATGGAGTCGTTGGAGGGCTTTCGGACGTTGTCCATCTTCAATCGCAACTAACTAACCTACTGAGCTATTATAAAGGGGGTAGGTTTTCTGTCAAGTCCACTGCTATCCTGATATTATTACTTTGATTTTATTTAGTTATTTTTAATTTTTAGTTTTTAGCTATTATCTAATTCGATTTTTGTATCATGTTTGTTGTTTATATCATTAAACTTCTATATGTGAAGACTATTTCATTAACTTTTTTACTCTACAATGAAATTTTAAAAACAAATATTATAACCAGTAACTTACACGGAGACATTTTCCTCTGTAATCTTATCCAAGGCCATAAAGTCTTTAAAAAAGTGTAAAATTGCCGTTTTATTTTGAAATATATAGACATCCTTGTGTCAGTGATCCACGAATTCTACCAAGCTTTTATTTGTTTCAGATCTTTAACATTTGATAATGTTTCATTGAATGGTGACTTTATCCATTTGTAAAAATCTTCTATATATATATATAAAATACAAAGTATGTCTGTCTGTACGCTATAGAAATAAAACTAGAGACATTTAAATATAAAGTAACAAATGGATTTTATATAACTTTTTTTCGGGGGAACTAACAACGGTATTTTGATTTCGATCAGGGTCCTATTTTGGGTTCTACTCCATATAACCAAAACGCCGGGGCATACCGCCTGGACAACGCCGGGTAGTGCAGCTAGTTAAGGACTAAACTTAATTAACAGTAATTATTAAAAAATATTCTTTTCTTTATTTATGAAAATAATTATAAAAAAACTTAATGATCGGACTTATCAAGGAGGCATAAAGAGTGCCAAGATCATCGATTTTATTGAATAATTTAGATTTGTGATTAAAAAAAAATACAGGTATGATGTAAGATTTCAATTTTCGGCCAATTTTAAATTAAAATAAATTAATATAGAAGAAATTATTAGGGTCTTTAGGTATATTTAAAAAGAAGAAAATAAGAAGATTTTCCTAAGGAGTGCACTCAAGGTCAATTTACGATGACCTCATGGCTTCGATATATACCGCTCTATCATTACAATCACTGATATTGTAATATTACATGCCTTTTTTAAAAGGAACGCTTTTTAATAAAGGTAACTTATTACTAAAAAAAAAAAAATAGTTCTTGTTTTATTATATGTAATTTTTTTTTTTCAATTAAATTGTATACTGGACTGAATAAATTATTAATATCCTGCTTCTACAGGTGATGAGTAGCTATCATAGACTTAAAAAAGTGTCCCTGATTACACACTAAACTGAAAAGTGATAAATACATTGTTTTAACTAAACGCTCAATCACATTATACAATGACCATCGAGAAATGAATTAGGGATTTTATTAATCAAAGATTAAAATCATAATTAGCAATATTATAGAAAGCTAGAATAATATTAATGATTTATTTTATATCAATATTTGCATACGTTTCATTTTTATTGAAGAAAAAGGTTTTATTTTATTAAATATATATTCTTGGAGACAAATGGAATTAAAGTATGCAGCAGCTTCTGCATTAACGACCTTTTTGCTGATAGCCTCGATTTTTCTCACTATCGTTCTATGTTGCTGAGGTAATTTCAATATATGATGAGTCAGAGACATGTGATCGTAACAAGTAAAACTATTCAGAAAACTAACAAAGCTAACTTTGAGTTACCTTCAGCTACTCAAAGGGACTACTTCTGCCCGATGACGACGACTGTTGAAATATCGTTGTGAGTCTTTTTTGTGTGCGTCTTTATTTGTTTTCCTCTTTTCTGTGTGAACTAGTAGTCCTGTTGAACCGTTTCAAGTTTTGATTTATATATATATATATATATATTATTATTATATTATATATATATATATATATATATATATATATATATACAGGTTTGATTAAATAATACGCCATATTTACGGTTGACTAGTTTCCTTGTGTATTTCTCAAGGGGTCTGAATAATCTTCTTGTACAAACATCTAAATTGAATAGAACATTTCCAATGGTTCCATTGTCTTTAAATCTTGCATTTCCACTAATTTTACTATTGTGTATTTCTCAAGGGATCTGAATAATCTTCTTGTACAAACATCTAAATCAACCGTAAATATGGCGTATTATTTAATCAAACCTGTATAAATGAAGGACTGCTTCCTAAATATACTAATATATATATATATGTGTGTGTGTGTGTGTTTCATTAAAGTACACAGCAACCTCTGCATTAACGACTTTTAAGCTCGTCTGCTGTGACCTTTAATGAATCATGTTTACGTGAGGATTTGTTGCCATCATACACAAATATATATATATATATAACAGATTCAATAATATATCGACCGTTTGATAGAATAGCTGTGTTCTCTAATCGGGGTTCGGTCAATTTTCCAGGATAAAAAATCAAACTCTCGTTGCCCAACGAGAGTTTGATTTTTTATCCTGGAAAATTGACCGAACCCCGATTAGAGAACACAGCTATATATATATATATATATATATTATATATATATATATTTGACGATATCTTCTCATTTGGCCACATGATACCCAAGAGTTAAACCTCTTCCTACTTGCCTTCCAAAACTTCTCCTCCTCCATCTCCTTCACCCACCAAGTGTCCAGCAGTAAACTTACTTTCCTTGATGTTGATGTCACCCTCAACAATAGCAGTTTCTCCACCTCAGTACATATAAAACCTTCCTTTTCAATGTAGTGTGACTTATAACTACATACAGGTAAACCTCGACTTACGTCGTTTCAAGTTAAGTCTATCTCTATTATACGTCGGTTATAAAAAAAAATCATGGAATAAATTAAAAAAATAATAAAGATAAAGTTTACGTCAGATATTCAATTTTACTTTTGTCCGCTATCAGTATTGGAACTATAATATCACATTCATGGACAAAGCATTCGCGATATATGATAAACATCAAATTGAAGGCTATTCATAACCTTTTTTTTTTCCAAACCAAGCAGTATTAAAAGTAAAATTTATTTGTTTGTAAGATTACAATAGATTCTTGTTAGCCTTATATTATTGGAAATCCCATTCATGAATAAAGTATTGCACAGAACTAGGAAAGGTTACTTTCGGTTTATCCTAGGCTCGCCTGGATACCAGCTGATTCGACTTAAGTCGCCTCTCTTGGACCCAATTAACGACGTTGGGTCCAAGAGAGGCGACCCAACTCTATTGTATTGGTCTGATACTATACCTGTATCAGAAACAATAAGTACTGACTGCCTACCTATTTTCCGTTAAAGTCTCCTAGTTTGTGCACTGACATAAAAGTTAAGAGTTTTTCGACTTAAGTTGCCTCTCTTGGGCCAAATTAAGGACGTTGCTTGAGGTATACCTGTATCAGAAACAATAAGTACTGACTGCCTACCTATTTTCCGTTAAAGTCTCCTAGTTTGTGCACTGACATAAAAGTTAAGAGTTTTTCGACTTAAGTTGCCTCTCTTGGGCCAAATTAACGACGTTGCTTGAGGTATACCTGTATCAGAAACAATAAGTACCGATTACCTACCTATTTTCCGTTAAAGTCTCCTAGTTTGTACACTGACATAAAAGTTAAGAGTTTTTCGACTTAAGTCGCCTCTCTTGGGCCAAATTAACGACGTTGCTTGAGGTATACCTGTATCAGAAACAATAAGTACTGACTGCCTACCTATTTTCCGTTAAAGTCTCCTAGTTTGTACACTGACACAAAAGTTAAGTTAAGAGTTTTTCGACTTAAGTTGCCTCTCTTGGGCCAAATTAACGACGTTGCTTGAGGTATACCTGTATCAGAAACAATAAGTACCGATTACCTACCTATTTTCCGTTAAAGTCTCCTAGTTTGTACACTGACATAAAAGTTAAGTTAAGAGTTTTTCGACTTAAGTCGCCTCTCTTGGGCCAAATTAACGACGTTGCTTGAGGTATACCTGTATCAGAAACAATAAGTACCGATTACCTACCTATTTTCCGTTAAAGTCTCCTAGTTAGCACACTGACATAAGTTGTTTTTCGCCGCCTTTCCTGGTCCCAGTTAACGACGTTGGGTGAGGTATACCTGTACTGTCATTAATATTCTAAGAGCATTTATCTATAAATCAAAATCCTGAATAGCTACCACTTCTTTACTAAAAAACAATAAATCTACCGTTTTAGGGAAGCCACACTTCATCTGTTAAAACAGATTAACTTATTTTTTTTTGTTTAAGGAAAGTAGCAGCTTTCTCATTAGAATCTTCGAAAATAAAGTAGAAAATTACTTTCTTATTACAACAACAGCTTTTAGCAACGGAAAAGTCTTTGTGTTTCTCTAGAATTTAAAATATACATCTTTCATATGCATAAATCGCCAGGTGGTATATTTCCTATATGATTCTGATCTTATTAAAATCAATATTTAATTATCAATACCCCATTTTATTTCTTATATAAGAAAGATCATTCTTGAAGATATTAATATTAATATATTCAAAGATTTGCATTTTTATTACAACCATATCTCGATCAAGGTTTTTTTTTTTAATTTAATTTTGTAGAACCCTTCTTCCTATTTTTTATATTCTCAAACAGTTAAATTAAAGAGAAGTGCAAAATATTAAACCTTTTGAATTCATGGTATAATTTTATTTCAAAATCTGATTTAAAACTTGTATAAATCTAATTTCTTATTCAATGTTGATTATTAAAGTGTGAATGTTTGATCTATCACAATAATAAAAGTTCAGTTAGTCATTACATTATATTCAGTGCTGTTTTCATATTAGAGCCATTCTTATGAGCAAACACACACACACACACAGAACACATACAGAACACAAACATACAGAAAACGAGATAGCAACACACTTACTAACTCAAATTTTCGAATAATCCATTTTTTAAATTAGTTTTGAGTTTGAAGACGGATTATCCAAAAATTTTTGTTAGTAAGTGTGAGTCTTTCTCTGTTCGTTACTATTCTTCCTTCTTGAACTATTTTATATCCAGTCTGGACTTTCCGATTTTAAAGTGAATATATAGTATATATATAATATAATTTTTTTGAGGGTTGAGGTCTAATGATTTAAAACTAGTCCTTTTGCAGACGTTTCGACATATATTTATGTCATCTTCAGAGTTTGGAAATTTGTTTCTGTTGGAGCATACCTTTGTTTACTAAATTACATGATTAACACATGCGGGGTAGGTCTAGTCGGCAAAAGGAATAGTTTCAAATCATTAGACCTCAACCCTCAAACAAATTTTATCAAATAAATATTGGGTCAAGAAAACAAATCATGATATATATATATATTATCATCAAGAAACTGATCTACAAAGGATAACAAACGTTTCAAAGTAAACTATAGGTACACAGTAAACAGAAAAACAGACTTACAGTCTCTAATAGACTTACAGACGGTCACTTCACTACTGCTCTTGGTGACCCTGTCCCTTCCCTCCTGATGACGGTTAAACCGAAAATTAGAGGCAGTAAGTTTGTTTTCCTATTTACTGGACACAAAATAGTTCAAAAACGAAAAATAGTAACACACAGAGAAAGAGTCACACTTACAAACTCAAATTTTTGTATAATCCGTCTTCAATAGTTAGAGACCGTCTCAATCAGTTATTATGTGGGATTTACTCATTGTAGGGTAAAAAAAGTTAATGAAACAGTCTCCACATATAAAAATTAAATAATATAAACAACGCGTTTCGAACACGTAGTGTTCTTCTTCAGGCATTAACCAAGATGAATTACTTGGCATTAACTACAAATCAGCATTAACCATTAGCCAAATAACCAGATGAGTGTTTGTGGTGCAACTAACTGTTTTTACCCTACAATGAATAAATTTTTTATAACTTCGTTTCAACTTTTTTGTTTTAGTAGTTTTTTTCGAAAATGATTTATTGTTGTAATAATAATAATTATAAATAAAGAAAAATGTCACGAATGGCATTATTTAATATTCTTTTTAATAATAATATTATTAAAGTTTGATATATTTAAGAGAAAAGAAATCGTTTATTTGGAATCTTATTTCAGTTTGGCTTATCATATGGTAGTTTATTTTATAAAGATAAATCGCATTTTTATTTCTAGAGTTAAGTTCATTATTGAAAAGACCTAAAGTTAAGTTCATTATTTACTAAAACCTAATTATTAACGCAACTTTTGGATTCAAAATTTTCAGCTATCCAAAAGTTTCAAATCATAAATAGCAGCATTTTTTTAATTAATTAAGATAAATAACAATAATTAAAAGCATATAGCAACCCTTTATCATTTATAATGGGCTCATTTCCTAAGTACGCTGCAAATTGTTTAAGTGGAGACTTTCATTAACTTTCTTACCCTACAATGAGTAAATTCCTCATAATATCTGATTGCAATATCTTAAAATTGAAAATGGTTGATAACAAAAAAACCTTAGAAATTCACTAGAAATGATTTAGTTTGTTTTAGAAGATTACAAATAACTTTTTTTTGTAAAGAGTCTTTGCACATGCTATAGACCAGGGGTGCTCAATACGTCGATCGCGATCTACCAGTCGATCGCGAGGCCAATAGTGGTAGATCGCATACAACTTTGAAAAAAAAAGTTCCAGTGCGACAGTCAGCCTATCTCTCTCTCTCACTCTCTCTCTCTCTCTCTCTCTCTCTCTCTCTCTCTCTCTCTCTCTCTCTCTATCTATCTATCTATCTATCTCTGAGGTGTGTGTGTGTGTGTTTTGATCCTCCTACAAAGCTTCTGTCTTTGAGCACAATGCAAAGCTACAAAAAACAGCTGTATTATTATTTTATCGTTTTTATTTATTTATTTTTAATTATTATTATTATAAATTGTCAATGTATTGTTATTATTATTATTATTGGGAGCCCAGCACAATGTGCGTAAATGCATTTCACCTCCTTAACCAAAAAAAATTATTATTATTATTATTATTATTATTATTATATAGTAATCACAAAAACATGTTGAGAGCTTATTTTTTTGCAATATTGGCTCATGTGGTAATGCAAGGTAAGAATGTTCAATAAATTTTAAAATAACATACGCTTTTATGGGTCGGTAGATCATTTTGACTTGGTCATTTTATAAGTAGCTCACATACTGAAAAAGTGTGAGCACCCCTGCTATAGACGATTGATTAGACTTACTCTTTTCAGATAAGTTTATTATTAAAATCTTTCTTTTTTTTTTTTTTACTAATCACCGACTGTTAATACATCAAAGCATAGTTCAGCATTGACTTAAAACCTTGTTCAAGTACAAAACACTCATGTAAAAGACCAAAGAAACCTTGGTACAAGTAAAGTCATTAATTGCTTGTTGACGAATTTGCACCGTCCTTGGCAAATCGATTCTGACTTCCTATATTTAATTGAATTCTTGTAAAAAAGTCATATGAAATATTTCACCTTGCATTGTCAACTTACTGAAAGAAACTTATCTTAATTGATATTTTTTTTTTTACTGAAAATTACAGCCAACTTTGCTAAATAATTATATGTTCTTCTGAGGAAATTACCCTAGTTAGTCAATTTTATTCTTGGTACTTCTCAAACTCAAGTAATATAATTTTTTTAAATATAAAATAATTATTTGAAATCAATCATCAGTTTTAAATATATTAATTTAACTTAGTGTTTGAAGAATAAAAAAAATTATACTAAAACTGAAAATTATCAGGTAAAATTTTGTAGGTAAAATATTTTATTTCCTGAAATAATAATGTAATTAGCAGTATATTTTAGCGATTCCTGGGTAATTTTTTTATTAATTATCAATTCAAATTACTTCATATAAAGGTTTTAAAGTCCATTGAAATAAATTAAATAATAAGTTATTTATAATAAATGTTAGATCTATATTGTTTATGAGGAATAGAGCTACTCTAATTTTTATCAAGTGCACTGGTGCACTTAATTTAAATCAAACAAATTTAATATTTTACTCTCTTTTGTTTAATATTCTATTTTGTTTAATAAGAGATAGGGACACCAAGTGTACTTGCGAAGCGACGGTTGGAGACCATGTATTCGTATATATATACAATCAATGATCAAACCACAATATGAAATACGAAAAAAAAGATTAAGATCTTTCAACCGTAACAAGCTGTATTCGTCAGAGTCAAAAACCCAACGACTCTGACGAAGACCGCTTGTTACGGTTGAAAGACCTTAGTCTTTTTTTCCCATTTCATATTGTGGTTTGATCATTGATTGTTATTTCATGTGTTCATGTGAAATCTTGTTATCAACAGGAAAACAAAGGATAACAAACGTTTAACAGTAAACTATAGATACAGAATAAAGGAACGAACACACTTACAGTTTCTAATTTTCGGTTGAACCGTCATCAGGAGGGTAGAGATAAAGACACCAAGTGCACTTGCAAAGCGACAGTTCGGAGACCATATATAGATATATTTTTATATTATATAATATCAGTATTAATTTGTCAACTATTAAATTGGAACAATAGTTATTTAAAATTAAATTTTATAGACATATTTCAACTAGAAACAATAACAACAATTTTTTTTAAGATAAAGAACCCTCTATAATGTGCAGTATTGGTGCCGAGCTAGTATCAATCTCTTATCAGAGGTAGGAGTGATTTAAAAAGGACCTTTGGCACTAGAAGTCACACCTAGAGAGATAAATTTCGAGATCATAATTCACACATAGAGAGACTAATTTATTGAGAAATGATTTCTAATCAACTGGCCGTATTCTGACAGCTAATCAATACGAAAAAAAGTACGCGAAAAGAAATGTTACCAGTCTTCTATGTCCTTTTGAAAATCTCCTACCGGAAGAAGAATATTATTTAACTTTTGTGTAAAAATTGAGTCAGTATTTCAAAAGAAGAAAATACTACTTCATAAATGATGGTAAAGCTATTAAATTAAGAGTGTTATAGTCGTCCGGCAGCGTTTTTTTTGTTTTAAAAGCATGAAAAATAGAGTTAAATAGTAACTAAATCTTTTCACATTTAAATTTCAATTTAAAGCAATAATTATAAGACAAATTATTATGTTCCTTTAAAGCAAAGCCTCCTTCTGTTGTTGCAGTTCAGTAATAACTTCCCCTGACATTCATGTCTAAAAATAGTTATCAAGGACGGTGAAGATGAACCGAGAACTGTATCTCTTTCAAGGTTACCTCTATGGCTCATTGTTAATATCATAAAACACATATAGTTTGTTTGGGGACAAACAATATACCTATTCTTTTTGAAATTTTAACATTATACCTACTCTAAATATGCAATGTTATTTGTTTAGAGTTATGGTTTCACACTAATTTACAATAGAGACTTTGGAGACTATCTCATGTGTGTTATATATCATGTAAATTAATACCTGTATATATATATATATATATATATATATATATATATATATATATATATATCAGTTGGGTCTTTGACTCTGACGAAGACCGCTTGTTACGGTTGAAAGATCTTAATCCTGTTTTCCCATTTCATTTGTGGTTTGATGATTGATTGTTATTTCACGTGTTTATGTGAAATCTTTTTATATATATACAATTAAAAGAAACGGTCCAGCGGACTTTTTTAAATAAAATAAATTCAAAACGAAGGAAACACACAGAAAGACACAGAATATATATATATATATAGTTGACTGTCGTCCCTCCGTCAATTCACTTCTTCTTCTGAGGACGACCGCCATTACGGTCAAAATATAGAAAAGTGAGTCTTTGTTGTGTTTCTGTTTATGTGTCACTGCTTATTTTAATTGTTTTATATATATATATATATATATATATATATATATATATATCTGTTAGCTTCAGCTACTCAAAGAGACTACTTCTGCCCGATGACGACGACTGTCGAAATATCGTTGTGAGTCTTTTGTGTGTGTCTTTATTTGTTTTTCTCTTTCCTGTGTAAACTATATATATATATATATGACTAAACCACAATGTGAAATGGGAAAACAGACTACGATTTTTCAACCGTAACAAGCGGTCTTCGTCAGAGTCAACAACCTAACTTCCTCAGTTAGGTTTTTAACTCTGACAAAGACCGCTTGTTAGGGTTGAAAGATCTTAGTTCTGTTTTCTCATTTCATATTGTGGTTTGATCATTGATTGTTATTTCACGTGTTTATGTGAAATCTTTATATATATAGTACCCAGGTGGTAGATTATGCCCCGGCCTTTTGGTTATGGACTGTAGATCCCAAGGAAGGACCGTGATGAAAATCAAAATACCGTAGTTAGTTCCCCCGAAGAAAGTTATATAAGATCCATATGTTTCTTTGTATCTAATTGTCACCAATTGTATCTCTAGAGTACACAGAGATACAAACTTAGCATTTTATATATACAGATATTTAAAATTTTATTTACAGATATATAGAAACAGTGAAATTTTCTTTCTATTTTACGTTCGATATTTTTATCAATATTTATATATTTGGGATCATAATTATGAATTTATATGATGAAATAATAAGAACATACGGAAATGACAAGCGCTTTGAAAAAGGTTTTAAATAAAAACCGAAAAGTTGGCAATGAGAGTTTAATTTGAACCTAAAGAACTGACCGAATCCTGATAAACTTTAATTTTGTATATATATATATTATATATATATATATATATATATATGTATTTTATCAAGGTTGCGTCAAGTACAAAACAATGTAACAATCATTCAACAAATCAAAAATACCAAGGTAATAATGTCTACATAAATAATGCAACTTATTTTTTTCATGTAATGGTAACTCATTCTATATTGAGGTATCTCTAAAGGTCTCTAGCAATATAAACGAAATGTTAAAACCAAAACTGAACCAAACTCCGATGAAAGAAAAGTAGTGTGGAATATATTTAGTCAAGATAAGAAAACGTGGATATATATGTAGACAGGTTGTATATTAATGTAAACATTGAGATTCACACTTCGGTAAGTCCTACTTGTAATAGAATTGTAACACTATTGTATTAATGTACAAATAATTATGTGTATTCTTTTTATATTGTACTACAATGAGGAAGGTTATAAATAAAACTGAAACGTTTGGCATTTGAAAGTTTGTTTTTGAAACTAAAATACTGACTGTAGGGTAAAAATCTAATGAAATGGTCTCCACATATAACATTTCATTAGATTTTTACCCTACAATGAGTAAATACCACATAATAACTACATTAGAATTAAAATACTGACCAAAAACCCGTTATATGTATACATCAATTTTATCGGTACAATTAAGTAGTATTTAAAGTTCAAATTTAATTATCTTATGTAAATTCAATAGTTTTTTTCGAATTTATAAACTGCTTTTGTAAGTTTTGTGTTTTTATATAAAAACTTATCTAATTTTATATTAATTTTAAAATGCAGGATTGCAGATTCATTATATAAAATTAGACATGATGTATTTATTTTAATTTAGTTTCTTATGTTTTATCTATATCAGATAATTTTTTATGTTTTCTCTGTTTTATAGGTCTGTGAAAAAATTGGTAAATTTTTAAATAAAGATCGAAATGTCGATCGACATGTGTAAATTGAGTTTTGAAAAACTGACCGCACCCCGATATTCTATGGTCTTCACATCAACTCTGTCGAAAAATCCTTTGTTTTCATATATATATATATATATATATTCGTATAAGTGGGCAGCAGATCTTCTTGTAAACAAATGGAATTAAAATGTGCAGCAGCTTCTGCATTTACGACCTTTCTGCTGATTGCTTCGATTTTCCTTATTATCTTACGATGTTCTGGAGGTGATTTTAATACATAATGGGCCAGAGACATGCCAACGTGACAAACAAAACTATTAAGAAAGCATGTGTAAAACAACAACTTTAATAAATACTCACATGTTCAAGAACAGACAAGCTTTCGACCATCATAAGTCATCTTCGGGTCTTATACTTTGTCAAAATCGTATTAAGTCAATATAACAATTCTCAAATGAAAAAGGAAAAATCTGAACATAACTATTTTAACGTAAATAAAACAGGAAACAATAGAACAAGTGAATGCAAAACTAAAAGCAGGTTCTAGCAGGGTTAAGACAACGTTCAGGTTAGACCCTCAATTGTTGCAAACACTATTAGATTCTGGCTTTCTAACAAGTTTGAAACTATTATCGAAAGTGTTGCTACTTGGAATTAAATATATATATATATATGGACTAATTTACCACAATGAAACAATTTTGGAAATAATGCTCTAAGGCCTTTCGTCAACACATCCTCAGAGAGCAAGTGTTTTATATAAAGAGTGTATCATCTAATGTTAACACTAATATGATCACTAAAACTTGTATTGTGACTGTTTGACTTGAATATAAAATGAAATAATTGCAACTGAGTATAACTATTATTTTTTATAAAAGGTGGAATGGATGTCTTTGTTTTTAATTTGCTCTCTGACGATGTGTTGATAAAAGGCCTTAGAGCATTGTTTCTGAAATTGTTTTATTGTGGTAAATTAGTCCATCTATTACATCAAGTGTTATTTTGATTATTATATATATATATATATATATATAGAGGAGTATAATGTAATCGGGATTCGGTCAATTTTCTAGGTTCAAAATCAAACTCTCAATGCTGACGTTTCGGTTTTATTTAAAACCTTTTTCATAGGCAGAAGTCAGAATTTTTGAATTAGAAAAATGATGAAATTTACATTATATAAAATGAAGTAACAATAGATAGTTAGTGAACTAACATCTTAACTGGTCAAAAACTTGGACCAGACTAACTGATTACAATTACATGTAAACCAAACACTGTGACTTCTGCCTATGAAAAAGGTTTTAAATAAAACCGAAACGTCGGCATTGAGAGTTTGATTTTGATCCTGGAAATTTGACCGAATCCCGATTACATTATACACCTATTCTATCCAACGGTTGATATATTATTGAATTTTTTATATATATATATCAGTTTTATATAAATTTATATAAAATATAAAAGTTATATAAATAAATTTGATGAAGATTGAAATATGTATGATTACTGAGAGACTATTACGTAACTAATAATTACCAGTTTCTCGGTTGAAATATCAACTCAAACTGGGTTGATATTTCAAGTAATGAAGCACACTTATTAACTCAAATTGAGTCATATATTTGACTCAATCATTTGATTTCTTTGCTTATATCTTGGTACTTTAACAATGAATTTCTTAGATTACTTTGATAACTTATTTTTTTTTTGGATTGTACATTTTAATATGTGATAAAGGCAGATAAAAAAAACGTTAAATGAATGTCATAGCATATGTTATGACAATAACTATTGTGGATTTAAGACAAAATGAAGTTTCATTAAAAATAGGAAACAAGTATTTATTATCGAGTTTTTTGAAGCGAGATCAAGGACCTAGAAAGAGATAAATGTTTTGCTCAAAACAGTATGATGATGTCAGAGAATTGATAAATAGGGCAGTGATTCTTGGTTCTGTGTTGCGGAACAGGAGTTTTATGGCAGTGGCAGTAATATGGGTCAAGACTGAATGGCCTGGCTCTTCCACAAGGTCGTCCTTACAACGCGCTGTTGCATTTTCTTATTGTTGTTTACGCATCGCTTATTACCCTCCTCTTAATATCCTTGCGCACAATTTCAATCATAATCGAGCTCGTTCAGCCTTACCAAGTAGCCTTTGTTGGTGACATAGTGCGTAAATTGAGCATTAATGTTTTGTCAACTGACTCGCTATTCATAAACAATGTAGTCTTATTGAATCATTCCCCTCCCTACATTAATTTAATTGTCTAATATTTTTTCCACTACATGACATCTCTCTTTATTCTTGTATACTTGCTATGCATTCTCATATACCTTTCTTAATTATATACATAATTTCAACATCCAATTCAAATCGACCCTGGGGAGGATTAAGGTAGAACAAAGTGATTGCACTTCAAAGCAGTGGCTATGTAATAGCCTTTTGCGACTTCTTTACACTATGATCTCATTATTGATCTGAGTTTTTTTTTTAAAATGACAGTAAAGCAATTTTAATTAAGTATGATATATTCGATAATAATATCTATCTTAATACAACTTCCATAATTCTAAAAGTAAATATATTAAGTTTATGTGATCTAAAAAAAAAAGTTCTTGGAACATTCTCTGATACTGATGACCTTAGTCACATTTCTGACTTTACTCTGGTTTAACATATATATATTAGAAGGCCTCGGAGTTTATTTTTCTTCATTTTGATTCTACCCTACGGCTTTTTGTCTAATATACATATCTTAGGTGTTGCTGGTCTGAATACTGGGCGGTGACTGAGTGTCGGCTTGGCGATGTTAGATGTTAGCTGGTGGTTGGTCACCTAGTAGCTGCAGTGTGCGTGAAACCCCGGTGTGTTAACGATTAATTAATGGGTTATGTTTCATGATTTTGGGATATGCTTCATATATCTGTAGTCTGGCTGGATCATTAGTTTGCTTTAAAATGATGGTGTTTTGTACAAGGTCCTGGTGGGTCTCTGAGGCCTTCTAAACTATCTCGTCTGAGAGCTACTACAAATGATATATATATATATATATATATATATATATTATATATCATATTATCATATTGACTCGCTATTGTTAAACAATGCATATTATTGAATCATTCCTTTCCCTACATTAATTTAATTGTCTAAAATTTTCTCATTTTTTCATTATATAGTTAAATATATAATATGAACTACATTAACATACCATACAGAACATACAGAAAAAAAAAAACTCACTACTATATTTCGATGGCCTCGAAATCAGGAAGATAGAAACGAGCGCTCCGCAGGCAGACCACCATTTATATATTACGTTTGTTATCTAATCGGGATTCGGTCAACTTTTCTAGATTCAAAAATGAAACTCTCATTGCCGACGTTTCGGTTTTATTTGTAAACCTTTTTCATAGGCTGAAGTAAGAATTTGTTGACTAACAAAATGAAATTTACATTATTTAAAGGAATAACAATCTTAACCGGACAAACCCTTTGCCTAGATTTGACCGAATGCCGATTAAATAACACACCTATTCTATCAAACGGTCGATATATTATTGAATCTGTCATATATATATATATACCTCTAAACCACATTAAAAAATGAAACAAAAAACAAACTAAGTTGACTTCGCAGTTTTTCTGGAATTTATTTTTGATCTTTTGTTTGTCAGTTTGTAATTTTAATTGTCTTTCAAAGTTTATATCTATATCATTTTTAATCCATTCTACTCTACGGTCGATACTTTTAAGATATCTGAGACTACATTTATTATGATTTTTATCAGGAAAAGGTTTATAATAAAAAATATATTTTTATTCATTCTACTCTACGGTTACGGTTGATGCTTTTAGTATATATATATATATATATATATATATATATATATAAAGATTTCACATAAACACGTGAAATAACAATCAATGATCAAACCACAAAAAGAAATGGGAAAACAAGACTAAGATCTTTCAACCGTAACAAGCGGTCTTCGTCAGAGTCAAAAACCCAACTGAGTCAGTTGGGTTTGATGAGTCAGTTGTTGGGTTTTTGTGGTTTGATATATATATATATATATACGAGTTCGAGATTAACAAAGAGCAACACACAAAGTAGGGAAACACACTTACAGACTCAAATTTTCGGGTAATCCGTCTTCAGGAGAAAAGAGAATGGGAGACCAAGCACGTTGTAGGCGCAACGGCAAGTAACCCTAGTTACTTGCCGTTGCGCCTACAACGTGCTTGGTCTCCCATTCTCTTTTCTCCTGAAGACGGATTACCCGAAAATTTGAGTCTGTAAGTGTGTTTCCCTACTTTGTGTGTTGCTCTTTGTTAATCTCGAACTCGTATTGTGTCCAGTTTGGATCGTATTTCGTTTTATCAGTGTATATATATATATATATATATATATATCAACATCCAAACAGTAAGAATCAGAAAAAAGACTAAGTTCTTTCAACCATAACGAACTGTCTTCGTCAGATCAAATCGTAATTTGACTCTGACAAAGACCGTTTGTTACAGTTGAAAAGTCTTAGTCTTTTTTCTGGTTTCTTTTCTTACTGTGGTTTGGACTTTGTATTTTGTTTAACGTGTTTATTATAAAATATTGTTATTTATAAATACGTATAAATATTTTAACACTGGAAAAACGATTGAAAACGGAAAGATAAAATAAAATAAGGGAAAACAAGATATAGATAGATTAATAACTCACACAGTCTTTCAGCTTCTTGTCGACCGTGATACCAATAACCACGGGCTTCCCTTCAATGAGTGGCACAGGTTTCAGGTCCTGCGACGAATCCCCTCAAATTATAAAGATGTTATACTCTGGGAAGAAGCCCTTATTTGTTTGCTCAGTGTGTGTGCTGCGCTTGGCCTTAATCTAAAAATAAAAGTTTTTATTAGTTTATTGTATACGCATTTATTTTTTATTTAATTATTCTATTTTTTATTAGTATAATTATTTTAAGAGTTATTTTTATTTTATTACATTCTAATGGAAAACTAAAGGCTTTAAAATCAATGAATTTACAAGAATAATAAATGAAATAAAGAACAATCCAACGTTTTATTTCATTTTTTTATCATTTCGATTTTATTACGACAGATTTTATTCTCTATTGGAAAAAGTTATCTTTCTAAATGACAAAATAAGTATGAGAGATACTTTAGTAAAAACTAATAAATAGAGAAGAATTGTTAATGTCCTTTTTAGCAGCTTGTAGAGTAATTTCAGAGAACGTCATAACTTCAGGTAATAATAATATCTTTTACGAAAAATATCCTGAATTAATTACGTCTTGCTTAGATTTTTTTACGCATATATGATGTTTACAGTAGGAGCAAGAGGAGCATAGAATTTTTTTAAATTTATATTTCAAAACTGTTTTTTCTTAAATTATGGCTTCAGGTCCAGAAGAACTATAGAACATACTTTGAAACCAACTGGATATTAAGCATGAAAATATTGTATTATAGTAGGAAATTTCTCTAGATTTATCTAGTAGAAAACGTAAATGAAGTAAAGTAAATGTCTGAATAAGTAATATGAATTCATTTTTTTTTTTCATAGGAGTCAGGTTAGCACATTGACAACGCGGTCTTTGCTGGACTGGTAGATCCAGGGTTCAATACCCACTCTGGCCTTCGATTTATTCATGCGGGATGTGATAAAAATCTGAGTCGGAGAGGACGTTAAGCCGTCGTCCTATGTTACGTACTCGTAGGGGCGAGGTTAGCTCAGTGGCAACGTTGTATACGCTGGACTGGTAGATCCAGGGTTCAATACCCACTTTGGCCTTCAATTTATTTATGTGGGGATGTGATAAAAATCTGAGTCGGAGAGGACGTTAAGCCGTCGTCCTATGTTACGCACTCGTAGGGGCGAGGTTAGCTCAGTGGCAACGTTGTATACGCTGGACTGGTAGATCCAGGGTTCAATACCCACTTTGGCCTTCAATTTATTCATGCGGGATGTGATAAAAATCTGAGTCGGAGAGGACGTTAAGCCGTCGTCCTATGTTACGTACTCGTAGGGGCGAGGTTAGCTCAGTGGCAACGTTGTATACCCTGGACTGGTAGATCCAGGGTTCAATACCCACTTTGGCCTTCAATTTATTCATGCGGGATGTGATAAAAATCTGAGTCGGAGAGGACGTTAAGCCGTCGTCCTATGTTACGTACTCGTAGGGGCGAGGTTAGCTCAGTGGCAACGTTGTATACGCTGGACTGGTAGATCCAGGGTTCAATACCCACTTTGGCCTTCAATTTATTCATGCGCGATGTGATAAAAATCTGAGTCGGAGAGGACGTTAAGCCGTCGTCCTATGTTACGTACTCGTAGGGGCGAGGTTAGCTCAGTGGCAACGTTGTATACGCTGGACTGGTAGATCCAGGGTTCAATACCCACTTTGGCCTTCAATTTATTCATGCGGGATGTGATAAAAATCTGAGTCGGAGGGGACGTTAAGCCGTTGTCCTATGTTACGTACTCGTAGGGGCGAGTACACCCGTATTTGCTCAGTGGTTAACTGAGAGGACCCGCCTCTGAATTGGTAAGTCTTAGTTCAATACTCACCTGGCCCTTGGTTTATTTAAGTGGGAGATGAATAAATCTGAGTACATTGTCCCTCAGAGAGGACGTTAAACCGTCGGTTCCAAGTCTGTACAATGTCACATACTCGTTAAAGATCCCTACTCTAAATGAACTTGAGTTAGGAAAAATTAGGACTCCCAATGTAGAATCAACATTGATTATATGGCTCCCACAGTACTAAACTGGATGCCAAATAGTAAATGAGCCACAATTTTCCACCCCTCGAACAGTACTACAAGGTAAAAGTCTTATAAGTATGGGCATTGGAAAAACCATGAGACAATTTTTTTTTTCTTTTTAATTTATGTAATACAAAATCCTACGAATCAAGTCAGTGACTCAGTGATACTCAAAATTATTTCAGTGAATTTACATTAAAATTTAATGCAAAAAACTCAAATGCAATCATAGTTTTCTTAAAAACATAAATACGCTAATAAGCTTTTTTAAAGCCATTGTCTCGTTAAAGTCAAAAGTCTGAGGCTTCAAACAGAAAACTGAATCACTTTGGCGGCTCAAAAAGCGATACTTATAGGAAAGATATTGTAAGAAACCACTTTTACAGAGAACATTGTCAAAACTGGCACGTTACCATTTCATCAATTTAATACTCTTTTATATATGATACAAGCCCATGGTTTTGACAGAACAAATTTTCAGCGTTAAGAATGATTTTTTACATGATTTAATAATGATTGATATCACTCATCCACCAAAACAAATCAATCCATACTTGATTAATCAACCCTACTAAATTATTACGAGTTTGTTTAATAAAATGGATTATTTTGAACTATGAAAGAGCTTTAACTTTAGTTTTTCCTTCTAGACTTTTAGCAAAAAAATACGCTTTTAAGTCATTTACTGTAAAAATACAGCTACTACTTACCACTTAAATAATATACAAACAAAGGGATATTCAGATCTTGATATTTTTACTAAATTGTTATTAAATGGTTTTAGTTTTTAGTTAAGCACATTTCATTTTATGCTTTTTTATGTTACTTTTTTAGTATTAGAGGGGAAAGGAAACACTAAGTCTTTAATTTAATCCTTTAAACACCGAGGATTTAATCATAAAGCGTTTCAAACACATAGTGCTCATCCTCAGGTTACATCCGCCTCTCCAGTTAGTGAAAATCATTATACTAATGCAGATGTAGACTGAGGATGAACACTAAATGTTCGAAACGCGCTGTATGATTAAATCCTTTTTCTATGTGAAGACTTAGTACGATATATACTAATGATACTTATACTATGATATATATATTAGTATATTTAGGAAGCAGTCCTTCATTTATACAGGTTTGATTAAATAATACGCCATATTTATGGTTTACTAGTTTCCTTGTGTATTTCTCAAGGGATCTGAATAATCATCTTGTACAACATCTAAATTGAATAGAACATTTCCAATGGTTCCATTATCATTAATTAATTATCTTTAAAGATAGTGGAACTATTGGAAATGTTCTATTTAATTTAGATGTTTGTACAAGAAGATTATTCAGATCCCTTGAGAAATACACAAGGAAACTAGTCAACCGTAAATATGGCGTATTATTTAATCAAACCTATATATATATATATATATAAGGATTTCACATAAACACGTGAAATAACAATCCATGATCAAACCACAATAAGAAAATGGGAAAACAAGACTAAGATCTTTCAACCGTAACAAGCGGTCTTCGTCAGAGTCAAAAACCCAACTGAACACTAGATGCAGAAAACATCTGGTGAGGAGTTGAGAAGAGTGGGAGGGAAGAGTGGTATTTTAAAAGGGTGAAAGCACAGGAAAGGACTAATGTCCAGAAAGGGATGTTTGGGGAAACAAAGGAGTACAGTAAGAAAAAGTAAAAAACTATCCGCTAGCTGTCAACCCTCTTTGAAGAGGCTATTGCCCTCGTGACGAAAGTATCAAGTTTGAAGAGACCGTTACTAATGTTTATAATATTAGATCTATTAAATTTAATTAGAGACGATTCAATAATATTTACCACTCTTCCCTCCCACTCTTCTCAACTCCTCACCAGATGTTTACTGCATCTAGTGTTCAGTTGGGTTTTTGACTCTGACGAAGACCGCTTGTTACAGTTGAAACATCTTAGTCTTGTTTTCCCATTTCTTATTGTGGTTTGATCATTGATTGATATATATATATATATAACGAATTCAATAAATATGAATACCTAACCTATATATATATGAGTACCAGTTTGCTTCTCAACGCAAGTACTTCGCACTTCTTCCCGATGACGACAGATGTCAAAATATCGAAGTGAGTTCTGTAGTGTCTTTCTATGTTCTTTTCTCTGTGTTAAAGTATATATATATATATATAGGTGTATAATGTAATCGGGATTCGGTCAATTTTCCAGGATCAAAATCAAACTCTCAATGCCGACGTTTCGGTTTTATTTAAAACCTTTTTCATAGGCCTACAAACAAAGGATGACAAGAAATCATATATAAACATCAACATATAACTAACATCAAAATGGAATATTACAGTTGTGAAAAAACAAAAATATATATACAAGTAGAAGTAATAGAAAAGCAATAAACATTTTTATGAACTTACAGAAGTCAGAATTTTTGAATTAGAAAAATGATGAAATTTACATTATATAAAATGAAGTAACAATAGATAGTTAGTGAACTAACATCTTAACTGGTCAAAAACTTGGACCAGACTAACTGATTACAATTACATGTAAACCGAAACACTGTTCACTCAAAGAACACAAAAAGGAACTAAGGAAATTAAATTTCACTAAAATCAACTTAACACTCCTGAATAAATAGTGTTCAAATTGGTAATGTCACTTCTATGATTAACTGAACTTAGATCTTTTTTAATATATAGCATTTCGAGGGTCTTTCTTCTTTGCTCATCTTGTTCTTTATCTACTATAATTGCTTCTTCAAAATCGAACATGTGACCTTCGTTTAAGGCATGGAATGCTAAAGCAGTGGCGTTACTTTTATTAGTTCTTATTGAATAAGAATGTTGATAAAGTCTTTCTTTTAAAAAACGACTTGTTTCTCCGTAATAAAACCGAAACGTCGGCATTGAGAGTTTGATTTTGATCCTGGAAAATTGACCGAATCCCGATTACATTATACACCTATTCTATCCAACGGTTGATATATTATTGAATTTGTTATATATATATATATAGATTTCACATAAACACGTGAAATAACAATCAATGATCAAACCACAACAAGAATTGGGGAAACAAGACTAAGATCTTTCAACCGTAACAAGCGGTCTTCGTCAGAGTCAAAAACCCTCAGTTTTCCCATTTCTTATTGTGGTTTGATCATTGATATATATATATAGTATTTGTTTTCCTCCCTAATCATGAGTAAATACTACACACGATAACTGATTGCATGGCTTCTGAGTTACTTTGTTAGTGTTAGACACTTTATTTATTTTAATATGAACACATAATTATAATACATATTATATATGAATATATAATTGTGTATTAAGGAAGCAGGCTTTTATTTATAAAAAAGTGGAAACATTGAGTAGAAAATGTGTAAAACTAAAGGTTGGAATCATTTCAACAACCTGAATATTTAATTACATAACTGTTATACTAATAATTATTTATAACTACTATACATAAAATAATTTTACACCCTTCAATAAAATTATTTATATTTTCCATATTATGGATAGTAAACATAGATTGCTCGAGCATAATAGAATATAAATATGAATTACTAGTTGTAATTTGTTTATAAAATACGTGTAAAATGCTAAATATCAGATTTCTGCCTGTCATAAAATAAAATATATGAAAATTCCTTTGTTTTACTTTTTTTAATAATATAAAAGAAATAAAAAAGTTTTAAAAAGGTCAAACTTTGAAAGTCAGCCATAAGAAAATGAAAAAATACAAATACAATCAACATTGTTGGTATGGTATTTATGTACCATTTCCTCTATTCTGGCCTTAGGTTATCTTTTATTTATTTATTAGTATTTTTCATATTTACTATTTTAATTATAAATTGATTTTAAAAATTTGTAAATTTTATTTATTTTATAATTTTTTTTTTAAATTATTTTGATTTTAGCACAAGGTATTTTTTAAATTCATGCAAATAACAGGATGTACGGATAGTAGTTGTTTCCCTAATTACCAATTAACAAATTATTAGATTAAGTAATAGCAAAAAAGGACTGTCATATCATAATGAGGTATGTATTTGAAAAATGAATATGTGTATCCAATTATGATGTCTTTGATTTGTAACAATAATCTTTATTTCCCGACAAAGGCAGAAACAATGAAAAAAAAGATATAACATACGCATAAAAACTCTATGGCTCTAACTGACCACGGGAAAAGTAAGGCTTGTCTTGCCCTGTTTTTATAAAATCATTTATCAACTAACTTGTGAATGCAAAGGAAATTTCCAAAACTGGAATTATATCCTGTATAAATCCCCTATAAACAAAAAAGAAAATCAATGTTGAAAAAAAAAAAACAAAAACAAAGTGAGAAGTTGAACCAGTGGGTTCCATTCTTTGCTCATGTGCATCGATGTTATTGCGTGTTACACAATATGCCTGTTACGCAGAATATGCGTAGTTGTATATTTGCTAATAAAGATGTTAAAAAAAAAAATGTTGAAAAAGGTAGTCATCATACACGGTGGAAAGAGAGAGGCCAATGACAGCGCCAAATATTGCTTATGAAACTAGTATTTATAAAATTCTTCAATTTTATTATTATTTATTAAGTCCAGTTATATATCCTTATAACTGAACCAAAGTGTAATTATGTGTTATTATAAGATCTACAATAGCAATTATAAAAATATTAATTATGTAATTATCATAATTAATATTAAGTATCAAATGTTATATCTTTTGTACTGTATTTTTCTAAATTTAATTATTTGTTAATTAATGTCTATATTAGGTTAGGTTGCAGTGGCAGTCCCACAAGGGAACACACGTAGGCCAAGCATTGGCCCTTTGTGATACCACACAATGAAGATTGATTCTACAGTGGGAGTCCTAAATTTTGCCTAACTCAAATGTATTTAGAGGAGGGATCTTTAACGAGTACCCGACATCGTACAGGCTCGGGACCGACGGTTTAACGTCCTTCTCCGAGGGACGACGTACTCAGATTTATTCACCTCCCGCGTGAATAAATCGAGGGCCAGGTGAGGATCGAACCCCGGTCCTATCAGTTCAGAAGCAAGCACGTAACCACTGAGCTAGTCTGGCCCCCAATGTCCATATTAGAATTGTTTATATTATAAATATATTGTATTGTATTGTATTATTGTTTCTATTGCATTAGAATTGTTTATAGTATTATAATTTGATAATGAATAGCAGTAATTTATACATACATAGATAGATATATATTATTTACATAGATAATGATATCTATGTAAGGGAGCAGATGATAAACAAACTCCCTGATTAGTGGGTTACCCAAATCAGGAAAACAAAACAAAAATTGTAGCAATGATGACAACATGTTAATCAAAAATTATACTTGTATTTCCTACATATGCTACATTTGAAGTATACAGCCGCCTTTTGCACTATACTGTAACCTACTAACTCTTAAATAACATCAAATTGTATAAATTCAAATAAACTGCATCCTTGGAGACAGAACTTTGTAGTTAATACTTTATAATTCAGTGTTGCCACCAAACAAATTGAAATTTGTTCTTCTTTCCCACATTGAAACAGAAATATAAAACCCACTAAATATAAAAATGCACTAAAATTAAAAAGGCTGTTCTTATATTCTCAAATACTTCGCAGTTATTATTTCTAGTGATACAATCTTAGATATAAAAGAAACTAAATTTCATAACGCACTGAAATAAATTAATAAGTTAATAACACAACTGGAAATCATTTTAGGATAAAAATAAAAAAAATTAAAACATGTCAACACTGACATAATTAGTCATGAGTCATTCAGTTTATTTTCTAACAATAGATAAAAATATGTTCAATTATAATTCTGTAGTCAGCATATTTAGCCGGTAAGAAATTACCTTAATTATCTAACTACCAAATTGGTGTGACGAACAAACGCAGGATTTATTACTAACACCTCCATTCATAAAGTAAATTAATGAAAAAAAATTATTCGACTTTATAATTGATTAGATAATGATTCTAAATGTTCAGGTTAGATCAATTACAAATCAATTAAATTTTTTCACTTATAATATTTAGCATTATAATTTATCAGCTGAAATTAATTTAATCCTTAGAAGAAGTTAATAGGGGCTATTAAACTGACATTACCACACAGCAGGTTTATGGTTTCTAATTACAAATATATGCATAAAGGAAATTGAACAGGAGTTTTTAAAAAGAAATAAACGTCGAGGAAAGTGTATAAATAAAAAAATATACCTCTTGTGAATGGCAAATGAATATCGAACTGTAGATAAATGGTTACATTTATCACAAGGAAAGGGTAAAACGGTTTAGTTCACCTACTGTTGTAAACTCACGTTGTTGCTTTGGTTTTGGACGAAAAACCAGACGAATGTAATATTTACATCTTCAGAAGTCTGTTTTTATCCATTAAAAAGATTGAATGTTGAAGCCGGAAGTCGTCTTAAACCGAACCAACAATAGAAACGGCAGAATGCAAAGTAAGTTAGGCTTGGTTAGAAGGCAGTCCCACAAGGGAACACACATATTCGGAACATTGGGCCTTTTGTAATACCATACAATAAAGATTGGGAGTCCTAAATTTTGCCTAACTCAAGCATATTGAGTGTACAAATCTTGACGTTATATTTAAACTTAAAATAAGATAAAAGGGTGACCCCAAAAAAAAAACATACATTTTTTGGGGGCCCCAACTCTAATTAGGCCCCCGTTTCTTAGTATTTTATCCGAATGAAATGAAACTTTGGTCAAAACCAATAACTAGTTTATTATATTCAAAACATCACATCAAAACACCAGGTTCATTGACCTTTTTTTTCTCCGTTCTACAGCATGTGTTCTAGATGGCCTCCATTTAGCTCCGTATACATCATATATACATCATAACCTAAACGAAAAAATTACTAAAAAAATATGCCTCTTTAATCAAAATTATTTACAGTTATGAACAAAAATAAAACGGAAAAACATAAATTCATAAATATTATAGCGAAAATATTTTTATCAATTCATTTTATTAGATGCTCATTCATGTGATATGAAATGTACAAGTTCATATGTAAGATAAGATTCTAGTTTCCAAAACCTTGGATAGACAACCTTTTTTTTCCTAGAGAAATCCTTTAAAGTTTTAACTAAATCCTTTGTTAAAACTGAACAAAACTTAAGGATAACTTTAGTAACCAACACTAAGCCTGTTTCCGAAAGCTTTATACATCCGAAAAGAAGACATGGCACCGAATTAAATCCAAACCGTTGGATATATATAAAGATTTCACATAAACACGTGAAATAACAATCAATGATCAAACCACAATAAGAAATGGGAAAACTGGCCAGTTTGGTTTTTGACTCTGACGAAGACCGCTTGTTACGGTTGAAAGATCTTAGTCTTGTTTTCCCATTTCTTATTGTGGTTTGATCATTGTATATGTATATTGTAATCAATCAAACGATCCAAAAGGACAACAAACGTTTGACGGGGAATCACAAACACAGAACTAAGGAACAAACACACTTACCGTTTCTAATTTTCGGTTGAACCGTCATCAGGAAAGTTGAGATAGGGACACCAAGCGCACTTGTGAAGCGACGGTTTGAGACCGTCCGTCGCTTCACAACGTCTCCAACGTTGGAGGTCAACCGAAAATTAGAGTCAGTAAGTGTGTTTGTTCCTTGGTTCTGTGTTTGTGATTCACCGTGAAACGTATATATATATATATATATATATATATATATATATAACAATTAAAATAAGCAGTGACACATGAACAGAAACACAACAAAGACTCACTTTTCAATATTTCGACCGTAATGGCGGTCGTCCTCAGGAGAAGAAGTGAATTGACGGAGGGACGACAGTCAACTGAAGAACTCACAGGGTGAGGGCTAAAGCAGTGCTGCCGCAAAGGAGACAAATAAAAAAGGAACTAGGAAGTCGAGAGCAAAAATTAAAAAAAAATGTTTTTGAAAGGTAGAAAAAGGTTAAGAAAAGAAAAAATAAAGAAAATATACAGAACAATTAAAAATAAAAAAATATTAAAAAAAAAATAAAATAAATAAATAAAAAAAAATTATAAAATAAATAAATAAAAAACTAACGATTTAAATTCAAGCCAGGTTTCGAGCGTGCCCCCAGGAGCCAAATGTGGGCTTCCTCAGAAGCTTTTAAAGTAACTTGTCTGTTATCACTGGGGACTTGTTTAAGAACTTGGAACATTGGAATCATTGAAACAATCAGTTTCAATGATTGTTTCACAGTCCAAGTTCTTAAACAAGTCCCCAGTGATAACAGACAAGTTACTTTAAAAGCTTCTGAGGAAGCCCACATTTGGCTCCTGGGGGCACGCTCGAAACCTGGCTTGAATTTAAATCGTTAGTTTTTTATTTATTTATTTTATAATTTTTTTTTATTTATTTATTTTATTTTTTTTTTAATATTTTTTTATTTTTAATTGTTCTGTATATTTTCTTTATTTTTTCTTTTCTTAACCTTTTTCTACCTTTCAAAAACATTTTTTTTTAATTTTTGCTCTCGACTTCCTAGTTCCTTTTTTATTTGTCTCCTTTGCGGCAGCACTGCTTTAGCCCTCACCCTGTGAGTTCTTCAGTTGACTGTCGTCCCTCCGTCAATTCACTTCTTCTCCTGAGGACGACCGCCATTACGGTCGAAATATTGAAAAGTGAGTCTTTGTTGTGTTTCTGTTCATGTGTCACTGCTTATTTTAATTGTTATTTGTCCTGCCGGACCGTTTTTCGTTTATCATGGTATATATATATATATATATATATATATGTGTGTGTGTGTGTGTGTGTGTGTGTGTGTGTGTGTGTGTGTGTGTGTGTGTTGTGTGTGTGTGTGTGTGTGTGTGTGTGTGTGTGTGTGTGTGTGTGTGTGTGTGTGTAATTTCCTTCTTAAGCTTATTTCTTCAATTAGTAGATTGACACAAGACAATTGCTAAAACATCAGAATTAAATCTGTGTCAAGATGTCCAAAGAAATTCAAAAATTATTAAAAAACTAAAAAAATAGAACTTATTTTTAGGTCTGTAGACAATCTCCAGTCAAATGGTTTTAATGAACGTCTGAACCAAAGATTACTCAAACATTATTAATCATTACAGGATCCGATGCATGATTAATAATAGGAATGAACGCCGCTCATGGACAAAACTAGCAGAGTTATGTGTTCAGGAATACAACAATACGATTCACAGAGCTACACGATATTCACCTGCTTATCTTCTATACTGGCATACAACAGAAATTCTACCATCTATATTGCAAACAGATTATGATTTACATAAATACAGAATACAAGCAATGAAGAACTCAGAAGAATTGTATTTGAAAAATAAAAAGAGAGAGTGGATAAGAACAGACAAGAACATGAGTTTAGCGAAGGTGATATGGTGTTTGTAGCCAATGGAAATAAAATTAACAGGAACAAATTAGACGAAGTAAGAAGTGGTCCTTTTCGAATCAAAAGAAAAATTTCGAACACCACATACGAAGTGGACTGCGGAAAAAGTACAGAGGTCAACATGTTTCACTCATCGAAATTGACCCCTTACTCTTTTCTCAGTGGAAAAAAGAGTCCTCCGCCTATGGAGATGTAAAACACAATGACGTATTCATTGGTTTTGTTTTATCTATGAAGTTAGTACTACTGTTCAGGTGACTTAAAGTATTTAATTCATGGACATCTTGACACAGATTCAATTTGTAATTTCCTACTTAAGGTTATTTTTTCAATTAGTAGATTGACACAAGGCAATTGCTAAAACATCAGAATTGAATCTGTGTCAAGATTTCCATGAATTAAATACTTTGTCACTTACACAGTAGTACCAACTTCATAGATAAAACAAAACCAATGAATACATCATTGTGTTTTACATATAATTAAAATTTATCAGGATGGTCATTTTCTTAAAAGTACTCATCAAAGATTCAAATTCAAAATAAAATTAAATAAGAACTAATTTAATGGTGGATCATGCATAAAAAAAACAACAAAAATATCCAAATTCAGCAAAAGAAATTTGTAAAGCTTGTTAAGTGGTAGTCGTTGGTAACAAATGTAGTAAAACAAAAAGAATACAATGTATACTTTTTTTGTTCATATGCTTTGATTGAGTTAAATTTAATTTGAAATTATATGCATTGTCTACCACGAGGGTATACATATTGATTTCCATTCAAAAAAAGCAGCATTGTTTGGCATTCAAAGCCAAGTCCATATTCAAAGGTCGTTATCCGATGTTGTCAAAAATAACCACTAATCGAGGACAATACGATTAATGTAATTATCTGTTACAAAGAAAGTGTTTTAGGTTCTTGTACACAGTAGTTGCGTAACTGGATTTTTTAATTGTAATAGGCTATCGATAACTACATGCGTATTCTCTCACCTTGAAGTTCAACTACAGTCAAAACAAACTCAATAGATATTGAGTCTCTATTAAGTACAGTTAACGTAGTATCAGTAATTCTTTGCATATTTTGAAATAAATATGATAACTATTTAAAAAAAAATAATACAATTTATGTGTAGCTAAAATTAGTTGTTGATAATGTTATAAGATAAATGTATTGTCTTTTGACACAATTTACATCAAGAACAACCCGATTGTGAAAACAGTGGGATTAATGATCCATATGTATATAATTATAAATATTGATAAAAGTATCGACCGTGAAATAGAAATAAAATTAAAATTTATCAGGACTCAGTCAGTTCTTCATGTTCAAATTAAACTCTCATTGCCAACGTTTCGGTTTATATTTAAACCTTTTCTCATAAGCTTACAAACAGAGGAATTATAAGAAATAATTCAATCATACAAAAACCAAACATACATAAAAAGTACAATTAGTTACAATTAAGAAATTACAATAGAAATTTTGACAGTAGTTTAATGAGAGCACTAACAGTAAGTTTCAAGAGACTAACTGCATAAAACCGAAAAATTTCCCGTGATGTGCCCTAGATGGACTTCGTGAAGACGGACTTTTGTGATCTATTTCAACTGTATAAGGAGTTTTTAAATGATAAGGTGGTCACTTGAGGGAAAAAATATAATGAATGCAAATAAAGAATACAATTTGATGGAAAGGCAAATAGAAGTTAGAAAGAGAAGAATTGAAATGAATGTGGAAAGCGGAAGATACAGAAGGAGAAAGAAGGAAGAAGAACAAACACCAATGAAATCTAAGAACGGAAACGCGACCTGACCCGCTCATTTACTGCTCCAGGGATTATCGTTCATGAAATGCTCTGACAAATTTAACCATATCTTTGTTATAGCTATGGATAACTCAGTAGATACTCCTATAGCACAAGGCAGGGGCCAGGGTAGCCCATTGGCAATGTACTCGTCTCCAGACTGGTACGTCCGGGGTTCAATAACCCTCTCTGGCCCTCGGTTAATTCATGCAGGAAGTAAATAAATCCTAAACATGTTATCCCTCGGAGAGTACATCGGTACCGAGTCTGTACGATGTCAGGTACACGTGAAAAATCCCTACTCTAAATGCACTTGAGTTAAGCAAAATTTAGGACTCCCAGTGTTGAATCAATCTTCATTTTGTGGTATCACAAAGGGCCAATATTTAGCGTGTGAGTGTTTCCTTGTGGGACTGCTGCCACTGAAACCTAACATAACCTAACACAATGACACTTGAACTTCCTTCTTTAGCATAGTTCAACTATCTTTCTGTTTCAAACATCAACCACTCTGAGAACAACACCAAGCCTCGATTCGATGAAGTACAAGAATAATACTGGATAAAATAAACTCCATTACAGTGATAACGCCAGATCAAAGATTTTTCTGACTAAATTTGTGAAAGTTCTCACTCATTAGAATTTTGGTCATTAGAATGTATTGCTCTTCTTTTAAATTTTAATTTGAAACCTATTTTGTTAATTCAAGCATTATTTGGCTAAAAAAATAGTTTGTATATTTTGGTACTTCACAACGTTATACTTAAATGCATATAGCACATTTTTGAAGCATCCTAAACAACAATAACTAAAATAAAGTAGATTAACGTGTAAAATTTGAATTGTAACCGTAACTTTACCTTCACCATAATGTATGCTTCTGTAGTTAATAACTGGATTCAGATTTATTCACAGTTTTGTGGGCTGCTGTTGTGGTGTGAATGATGATTTATTACGTAACTATTAGAAATAATGGATTAAATACATGTCTATTGATGTGCAATTCTTAATTACATGGTTTAAGATAAAACTGAATAATAAAATAATTACCGCTACCTGTAATATGAATATACTACCAACTCAAGCTTATACCTAATGTCCTAAGGTAACATTAGTATCACACCTCAGGCTATAGAAATGATGAGTCATTATAATGATATTTTATTTAATTACATTACACTGTATTATATATATAAAAATGATAATATCCCATTCGGGCTAAAATTTTAGTTGAGTTTCTACGGAAATACATGTTTTTCAGTCCATGAAGTTTTGGAAATTAGTCCGTCTGTGTTTCTGTGCTTTTGTGCATCTTTTGTGTGTGTGTTTGTGTGTGTGTGGTGTGTTGTGAGCAAAATGTATCAAAACTAATACTGTTATGATAATAAAAACGATCCAAACTGGACGCAAATCAACTCAAAAATGAAGAATAGCAACACACAGAAAAAGAAACAGACTTACTAACTCAATTTTTCGGATAATACAGAAAAAAAGAGTAGGAGACCAATCTGGTCGGAAACGCAATGACAGGAAACCGACCTGTCAATATATTATCCTAGCAATATATATATATATATATATATATAAAAGTTTTCACATAAACACGTGAAACAACAATCAATGGTCAAATCACGTGTAAAACAACACCAATATAACGTAAGTAGACAGGAAAAAAGTAGTGCCTTATTCTTGCATATAAAAAATGAAAATCATCATATTGATTGGACAGGAGCTAAATTTATTACCTATGAAAAATCAATGTTGTTAAGAAATATTATTGAATCGTCTCTAATTAAATTTAATAGATCTAATATTATAAACATTAGTAACGGTCTTTTCAAACTTGATACTTACGTCACGAAAGCAATAGCCTCTTCAAAGAGGGTTGACAGCTAGCGGATAGTTTTTTTTTACTTTTTCTTACTGTACTCCTTTGTTTCCCCAAACATCCCTTTCTGGACATTAGTCCTTTCCTGTGCTTTCACCCTTTTAAAATACCACTCTTCCCTCCCACTCTTCTCAACTCCTCACCAGATGTTTTCTGCATCTAGTGTTCAGTTGGGTTTTTGACTCTGACGAAGACCGCTTGTTACGGTTGAAAGATCTTAGTCTTGTTTTCTTATTGTGGTTTGACCATATATATATATATATGTATATATATATATATATATATATATATATATATATATATATATGAAATTCCAACCAAATTGATTGAGAGCAAAAAATTAGAGAAAGAACTTTTTTTTAAAAATATTACAATTACCAAAAGCATACCACGATACACCTAGAGCTACCGTAACATATCCTCTACTTTTTACAGTTAGGTAAATGAAAGTTTTATAACGTACTACACCAAATTTCTTTAAAAAAGTCTTTCAACTATTTTGAACAATAGTTTCATTTGAAACTATTGTTTCTAAATTTAATTTTACAATCACTGGAATAATGTTGAGAAAAACTGATATCGATGTGATATTTTTTCAATATTCACGTAAGGCTTCTAAAAAATCTTTGCAAACAAAGAAGAGTCTTGTAAGGTAAATCAACTGTAACTGTAAGTGTTTTAGCAAAATTATTGCAGTAATAATTAATATAATATTAATTGTTATTATATTATATTAATATAATTTTATATTAATATCAAATTATATAAATGTTTTTTTATCTCGACCACATATATTTAACACTATTTTTCTTTTTTATCGAGGTTTGGTTTAGCTTCAAACAATACAACACCTTTAAGCCGACGTTTTGTCCATATTTGTTGACACATCTTCAGGGCTACATCAATACAAAGTTTAATTACAGTAACAAGAAAAAGATTTTATGTTTCATTATTTAACTTATGAAAAAAATGTTGTCATGTTACTGTGATTAAATTCTGTATAGGTGCACCCCTGAAAATGTCTCCAAATATAGACGAAACGACAGGCTTAAAAGTGTTATATCGTTTGAAGCTAGACGAAACCTCTATAAAAAAGATAAATAGCGTAACTATATATATAAATGTAAATATGTATTAATAAACTATGCGATATTCAAAACAACTACTCACTAGGTTTATTGATTGAAAGCCAAAATGTGTAAACTTACCTCTTAAAATATCATTCTGTTTTCTTTTTTTTTTTTCTAATCTGAACCAAGTTATATGAAATGGCTTCCACGATGCACGATTATACACCGTTGTTTATGATATTATCAACTTTATTTAGCTGTGACCTATTTATTGATTGATGAATTGAAACATCATAAAATTTATGATTTATGAAATTTGTGATTCAGTCCCATAAAACAAACATATATTGGAATATACTTAAATCCTCTCCAACAAAGTAAAAACAGAGATGTTATTCAAAAGAAGTTTCAAGATATCATGTATATAATTGATCGTAATTCATAAATAACGGTCATAGAGCAACGGCCCATGAAATCCGTTCATACTGCCGTTCACTTCATAGTATTACTGAAGAAGTGAATCAGTCCAAAACTTGATTTATGAATGAGAATTTGGATGTTTTAACGATTATATTAAGGCAATGTGTGACAAATACAAGAGATATATTTGCTTACGGTTCACGCCAATGAAATAGTCTTTCAGTACAAGATTGAGAGATACACTGTTATGAAATTTATCTAAGAAAAATTGCTTCAATTATCTTTCCACATTGATATTTAATAGTTACTAGCTGACTCAGCGAACTTCGTACCGCCTAACAGTCAATGTATGTTGTGTTAAGTTTAGCTACAGTTTTTTAAGTATGGGACTCATTAATTTATCGTTCATAATTTTAATCGTTTGTTTCTGAGGCTTGTTCGTTTGTTTAATATTTGAGAAGTACAACGACCGATCCCTGGTGTTTTGGGAGGCATAACTGTACAAATGTGTTGAAAATCAGTTTGTTAGGAAAAAATTTGGAATAAATTATTTCTATATGTATATATATATGTAAAATTCGTATTATAATTTTTGTAGAAACCACTTTGCATTAAACTTTAGAAATATTCATGTACTAAAGAATTCAGGTATTTTTTAGTTAATGCCTGAAGAAGAACACTACGTGTTCGAAACGCGTTGTTTATACTATTAAATGTCTATATGTGGAGACTATTTCATTAGCTTTTTACACTACAATGATCTAGAATTCAGATATAGAATTAGAATGTTCTATCAAAGTAATTTTTTGAACTCCTAAACCTTCGTTTTCATGTATACACATGAAGTAATGAACATGAAAAATATGCATTAGTTAACTTGCCAAGCTCTACTAAATGTTACTGAGAATATATGAGCTGTCACAATGACGTATTCATTTCAGAATTAATTATAATGCTGCCTATTTATGATGACTTTGATTTGTAGCTGTATTTTAATTACAGCAATTATGCCTAATTATCAATTTGATACAGCTCATTAGTACGTAGCAATTAATTAAGGCGTACAGACAGATACCGTACTAGAAGACATTCCCTTTTATATTATAGTATAGATAAAGAAAAGGAATTGTCTTTAATATCCGAAACGAGTTTTATATTTAAGTGGCTGTGAGACCTGTTCAGTTGTATTCAAACCCGCAACAGTCAAATGCAGTGCATATACATTCGTAGTGGTCAAAGCCATGTTATCATACATATCTAGCTTACCTAGATTTAGATAAAAACTTAAGAAGTCTTTTTTATTTATTAAAGAAACGCACGACACTAAGCAATTTAGGTTGCTTTTTTTTGGAAAAAAATTCTACCTTAAAAAAAAAAGAAAAAAAAATTCTGTCAAAATCTCGAGATCAGATTTTTTCACGATCACTATACTTTACTTACTTTATACTTGAATTACTTTAGTAAAGTAATAATACCTTAAAAATAAATAGTAAGCATATGTTTTTAGGTTTCTTAAAGAAACTGACTTTTTGAAAATGTAGCTAGCTTGTTTGCTAAACAACTCCCACATTTGACTGTTGGGCCATTAGGAAACGAACTAACCAGCAAAGATGAGATTACGTGTATAGTTGGTTATGTTGAGAGGGGGTCAAAACTGGGAAAGCCATCAAGTGTAGCTTTTAGAAATGTCTTACTGTTCCTAAGTGGTTATTTGAGAAATCATCCGAACTTTTCCAACTAGTTTGTTGATCATTGATCACAGAACAGAAATAATCGTTTATAAATAATGAATATAGTAACAGGTGTTTTTAAATTTTACTCAAATGTATTTTAGAAAATACAATAAAGAGGAAAGTTATCCGTGTTTTTTTTTACTTTACTATAAGTAAAGTATAGTGATCGTGAGAAAATACGTTCTCGAGATTTTGACGCAATTACATGTTTTGAGATCCCAGAAGTCGTTTTATGAAGTTTTTTCGATGATGTCTGTGTGTTTGGGTGGGTGAGTATGTATCCAAAGATAGTGGTCATGCTACGGTTCAGAATCTTAGATAGATTAAGCTGATATTTTACAGAAAAATGAACCTCAGAGTGTAGATGAGCCTAATTGTTTGGAAGCAATTATGAATGATGGGAAAGTAACTTTTTTTGGCCAAAAACCCGTTTTTAGACTACATTTTTGTTACTATCTTTGAGGTTACAAAAGCAACAAATGAAAAATATTCTCAGACTTTTAAAAAGCACAGGGAATAGTTTTTTTTCAATAAAATGTAAACAAATTTGACTTATAATTCAATCTGAAAGCTTGCGAAAGCGATACAAGCCATACCTTTTTGACGGATCAAAATGAAACTATATCTAAAAATAGAGCATTCTAAGGAGGATGATTTTAACCTAGCCAAAAAAAATGACGAGATTATAGCGCCTTTTAATCAATCTACTGGGTTCTAAAATAACCACTTTTTAAGTAACCAATAATAAATAACAAAATAAAGAACTAATAACCACTTCCTAAAAGGAGGGAGAAACATATCCAAGTACTAAGTATTTAGTACTTAGAAGTACTAAGGCAACTCGTTTCCTCTTACCACGAGATCTTATAAAGCAAATTATTACTCAAAGCTAACATTTTCCAATTATACTCTAAAGAATAAACCATAACGCTCATTTTGTGAAGATTAACTTGAAAGGCAACCTACTAAAGTCCACCTATACTATATTATTACAAGAGACACTTCATCAAAGTGGTGTTAGCTGTACTGGAAGACATTTTGAAGTAAAGAAAACTTTCAAATTCTGTCCTTCTGAACTACCAAAGAATATGAACTACATCTCATGTTGAACGCCTGATTAAAAAAAAAAAAAAAAAAAAAATCCGGTAAAGTCAGAACTGGTTTCGCTGAAAATCACCATTGCCTTCCGTACCTTAGAATGATTCAGTAAACAATGGATTAGATTGGATAATAAGTTATTATATTCTTATACTTTTTTAGTTGGCAAGGCTAATTTCATATAATCTATAACTTTAACAATAATCTAAATATATGGTCAGTGTAGCTCACTGGTAACTTACTCGCCTTTGGACTGGTACATCTGAGGTTCAATACCTACTCTGATCCTCGATTTATTCACGAGGGAAGTGAAAACAATCTAAACATGTCGTCCTTCAGAGAGGACGTTACCCAAGACTGTACAATGTTAAAGAATTCTAAATCTAAATACACTTGAGTTACTTTATTTGTATACTTTATTTGTATTAACTTTAGGTTAGGTTGCAGTGGTAGTCCCACAAGGGAACCCACATAGGCTCAGCTGAACATTAGCTCCTTGTTATACCAAAAATTTAATACAAATAAAGTATGTAGTCTTAACCAGAAAGGAATTCCAAAACTACTGAATGAGGGTCATTATCAACCATGAGGAACTGTATTTTAACAAATGTATTTGTGTTGAGAATAAGCAGCTTGTTTATTCAGAGATTGCTTAATGTTTCAGACCTTTTTATACATGTAAGCGGTTTGAATAGATTGTCAAAGTTATCAACTCTTCCAAAACTAATTTTTTTTTTAAATCTGTACTTGTACAGTCTGTTATAGCGTGGTATTTATTCATATTGGGGGATTTTAAGAATTACGTCTCCACACAAAAAAAAAGTAAATACCACATTATAACAGATTGCACAAGCAATGCATTAAAACCGGCCAGGCAAGCTTAAGCAGTCAACCTTTTATATTATATTCAATTTCAAATCACTCACTCTTATATTCTTAAAGCTCACACATATGTAACATATGTATATTTTTTTAGGTGTTAACCTGAAGAAGAACAATAAGTGTTCGAAACGCGTTGTTAGTTTCATATTAAACATTTTTTTTGTGTGGAGACATAATTCTTCAAATCCGCATCAACACAGAACTTTCACAATTGATACGTTATTCATAAACTAAAAAAAAAAAAAATAGTTTTTGAATTATTTAATAAATCTTTTAATTTTAAATGAATAAGGCTTTTTGAGAAACTAAAGAAACATTTATTTTTTTAAATAAGAGTTTTTTTTTTAAATTTATGAAGACAAGGAAAAAATAAATTATTTTTTGAAAATTGTCTCTAAAACCTGACAACTGAATGGAAGAGGGTTTGACTTGGAAAGGAATGATTTTGTCAACGGGTGTTGGAAACGATAGACTATCAGTGCTTCACAAACAGTGCGTCCTGGAAGGTAGCCAGGTGCGCCCCAAATTACGGAAGATTAAGTTTATACAACAGATTTATATTTTAGTTTTTGCATCATTTTAATTTATTTGAGAAAACACCAAGTATGTGGTTTTCAAGTCTGAGTCAAGTCTCAGCCATTTCATATTTTGAACTGGAAGGTAAATTTCTTTAATCATTAAGCATCAATGGATAATACTTCCTCTTTGCCTTTACTCGGGGATTTAAATCATTTTTACTAGCTCTCACTCTCTCTGTCTCTCTTTCTTTCTTTTTCTTAAAAAAAAAAAACTATACATTTTAATTTCCAATCATTTTCCTGTTATCAAATCTCAGGATTAAATTTTCTATATTAAAATCAGTGATGCGTCCCAAAGTTTTGGTTTGGTTTCATTAGTACGCTTTGAAGTAAAAAAGTTTAAGAAACACTGGACTAGATGATGGAGAACGGGCAAGCTACCGCCGTATGGGCGTTAGCATGATGTACTGATTGACCTTCCCGAGCAAAGCTATTGTGAAACCTGTAAGGATACATCCAACCTTCGTGTAACCTTCATTACTAGCTATTACAACACTGCTTCATATACACAGCCTGTATCGCTAATTTAATTTACCTGCCTTTTTTTTTTTTTTATACTCGCTCAACATCTAACAACTTTTTATTCACTGATCAAAACCTATTATTTAGATAAACTTATAATTTAGATAAATTCTATTGTCAAGTTCTGCTTTATTGGCTTTCTATAAGGTGTTTTACGATGTCATAATGACTTTAATTGGGTTGACAGTTGTTGGAAACATTAAATGTTTGTAACTAACAACCATTTCATTACAAGCTATAAGATTCTAACTTTGGTTCGACGATTTTACTTTATTATCAATATAACCAAAGGTGCCATTAGGCGAAAAGGAGATGTTCGAGGATACAAAATTTTAACTACCCTACAAATGATACCAGTAAAAATCATCATATTATTTTATTATTAAGCAACTTTAAAATATTGAATAAGGAAAATTAGGGACTTGTGAATTATGTAACACCATGTAAGTCTCTAATTTTTTTATAAGATGCTAAATACCCAATTTAGTTTTTTAAATTTTTAATCAAAGTTTCCTTACCTAGACCACATATATTTTTCACTATTTTTCATTATGAAGAAAAATTTTGTCCAGTGTTCAACAATTCTAAAAAAAAAACACCTTGGCCAACGTTTCATCTATTTTCCAGACAACTTCAGGGAATAGTGTTTTTGGTTTCCTGTAGAATTATTAAAATTGTTTGTAATAGATAAGACAATAGAACTAAACAATGTAACAGTATTTCAATAAACCCAAGATACTAAGGTCTGAAGATGTCTAGAAATTTAGATGAAATGTTGGTTTAAGATTTTTTTTATAGAACTTTTTGACGCTGGAACAAAGAACGATTAAGAAAAATAGTGTTTTTTAAATTTGACAATGGTACAAATATTAATTTTATTTTTAAAATTTTTCAAAACATGACGAGGAAAATGTAACAAATTTCGAAAAGGGTGACTTTGCCAATAATTATTAGAAGCACTAGACTAGATGATGATAAGCCGGGGCCGACGGCTTAACATCCTCTCCGAGGGATGAAGTACTCAGATTTATTCACCTTCCGCGTGAATAAATCGGGGGCCAGGTGGGGATCGAACCCCGGACTACCAGCCCAGAGGCGAGTACGTTAACCACTAGGCTAACCTGATCTCCAGGCTGTTCTTTAGTTACTTTTGTTTTTACACAAGCTCTATGTTTGTTTTCCAATGTCTACACTTATAGGCTGTCACCTTTTAGTGCTTCATTTTTTATTTAGCACCCATTTTAGTAATGGCCAACATTACCTGGCTTAATTCTACATTAGGAGTTCTAAATTTTGCTTAACTCAAATGTTTTTAGCATAGAGATCTTTAACAAGTAGTTGACATTGTGCAGGCTCGGGACCGACGGCTTAACATATTCTCTCCAAGGGATGACGTGCTTAGATTTATTCACCTGCCGCGTGAATAAATCGAGGGTCAGAGTGGGTATTGAACCCCGGACCTACCAGTTCTGAGACGAGCACCTTAACCACTGAGCTAACCTGGCCAATGTTTTTACACAAGCGATTAGTATGTATTTGCATCAATGAGACCATATGAATAATTAACCTTGAAATGTTGGAACTCAACCACCGGACCTCGCCTGCATATATCTCTACAAAGTAATGATACACAGCCATCAAATATTCAATTTACAATGCATTTAACCGGTAATTCGTGATTATTAAATTGTTAATGAACTGAAAAATCAGAAACAATTATTAATTTACAATTTATTTAACAGGTAACTCATGAATCCTGAATTATAGACGTAATGATAGATAACGAACAAGTATTAGATTTAAAATGTATTTAACAGATTCGTGAATCCTAAATTGTTAAAGTAGTGAAAGATAACCAACAAGTAGTGACACATAACAAACAAATATTAATTTACAATCCATTTAAGAGGTAATACAAGAATCCTAAATCTCAAAAGTAGTGGCAGATAACTACTAAATGGTATTATTTTCAATAAGGTGCCAACAAAGGAATAAATCTAATTTGATAACTTTATCAAAACTTTGAAACAATAAACAAATTGTTTATACTGTCAAAATAAGCTTTTTTATTGTAGAAAAGTCTTTTGTATGAGAATTGAATAGTATAATGTATACTATTATACTATTACTAATAGTAATAGTATAACTTAAGATGTTATCTTGTTCCTTAGTAACTCTTGTTTTTACACAAGCTGTTTGTCTGTTTTCCAATATAAGTATAGTATATGATAATAAGTAAAGCTTGCTATACCAATAAATCTACTTGTATTAGTATACTGTATCATACTGAGATAAAACGATAATACAAAAGTCTCCAAAAAAAAGAAATATTATATTCAAACTACGCCTTTCAAACACTTCGTGTTCATCATCAGGCTAATTTCCAATAGGACGACAGGCTACAATCGAAATTGGACTAAATGGAAATAGTTTCACGTCCTCCACTGCTCCTATTGGAAGTTTACTTGATGATGAACACAAAGTGTTAGAAACGCGTAGTTTAAATTAAAAAACTTCCTTTTGTGTAGACGTGTATTACCATTTTACACCAGTATGAGTAAATACCACACAATTACGGATTGAACAACTATTTGGTACATATGGTATATTTTTAAAAAGCTACTGTTAAACACATCGTAAAAGAATATTAACTGTTTCAATATATAAATAAAATTTGGGATATTTCGGTTAATTATAAGATCTTTTGTGCCAATTTGACATACAAGCCAGAAATTTACAGTTGCTGGTTGTATCAGTAAAAGACTGCCAAGATAGTTAAATTGTTCTCTGTCAAACAAAACCTAAGAAAAATATATCTTTGATCGGCATATTAATATTCTTTCATTGTAGGGTAAAAAGCTAATGAAATGGTCTCCACATATAAAAATTTAATGGTGTAAACAACGCGTTTCGAACACATGGTGTTCTTCTTCAGGCATTAACTAAAAAATATAATGTCATCAGAGAGTTATCTTTAGTATAAAGTAAATATAGTACAAAATAAAAATAAAATAAAATAAGGAACCTAAGGGTGAGTGTCAGTGGTACAACTGACTGGAATAGCATGGACGTGGGTGAGGGTACTGGGGTACATCTGTTTCACATTAGAAGGCAGGTACATTTCATTGTTATTTTTTTTTCCTAAAGGTTAGGCTGAGTCTTTACATTTGCTCTAAGAATAAGTGTAGGAAACATAGAGAACTATAACAAAATACAAACAAATATAGGAATAAGGGGAAAGTAGAACTATATATATATATATATATATATATATATATATATATATATATATATATATATATAATTAAGAAAAGTTGTACACTTGGGAATTTGTTCATTGAGACAAGTAGAAGAATTATCGCGCACTAATTTGTTAATTTCATACACTTCTAAAATAGTTATTTCACGGAATTTATTGTTTCTATATAATATTTGTATATTTTGGTCTGGGAAAAATTTGTGGTTATTGGTGAGTAAATACCACATAATAATTGATTGCAGTACGTTAGAATTAATATTGTCTCAAAGTTTGTCAATGTTAGGTTGCAGGTTTGTTTTCAGATTAGTTTCAATGACACTAACACAAGGAAACAGTCATGGACCGAACATTAGCCATTTGTACTACTATACAAAAAAGATTGATTCTACATTAGGAGTTTTAATTTTTTCCTAACACAAGTGTAGAGTACCCTGACATAGTACAGGCTCGGGACCGACGGCTTAAAGTCCTCTCCGAGGGGCAACGTTATCAGATTTATTCACCTTCCATGTGAATAATAGGGCGCTAGATTGGCTAGGACCCCGGACATTCCAGTCTAGAGTCGAGCACTTTGACCCCTGGGCTAACCCCCCGCCCGCACAACCCATACAATGTCGAAAAAAAATTACAGTATCACATAATGCTGCTAGAAAAAAGCATGGACGGTTAAATAGAGTTTCCTCAAAAACAAGCCTTGAAAATACCAAACAACTTTTGGTGAAACGTTGGCATATAATCAGGAGTTGAATTTTTATAACCAAATTCCTCAAGAACTCCTTTTGTGAACTTGAAAAATCAGTGGTCGAGAAGCTATATGAATACAAATTACAAGAATTAGCTATAATTTATTATAAATAAAACAACTATTCTCATTTCTATATCGATAAACAGCATATTTTGATAAATAAAATAGTAACGCATTTTTTTTTACAAAAACATTCACAAGTTAATATTTTTCCAACGGTAAACTATCTCCATTTAAGTTTTATATCAGATATTACATAATCCGATTACATAATAGAGTTTTTGACTCTGACGAAGACCGCTTGTTACGGTTGAAAGATCTTAGTCTTGTTTTCCCATTTGTTATTGTGGTTTGATCATATATTGCATATTATATATAATTGTTAGTATATTATTATAAATTATTTCGCAACCTATAATAAAAAATATAACGACTCTAATTTTGGTTTGTTATACGAAAAGAAAAAATTTGAAAACGGGTGATAAAAGGAAAGATGTTAAAAATTCTCTTAACAGGTTTGAAATCTGATTATTTCCAACAATACAGGAGTTACTAGTAACTGAATGGTATGTTGGCTACGACTGTAATTATAAACGTTTAGTTTATTATTCCTTTTATTTTCATGTAATTACATTTTTCCAACATTAATTTTATTCTAGTACCTTCAGCTGATATAATGCTTCTAAGATCTTCATCAAATTCCTATTTTTTTGTTTTAAATTTATTTGTGATACAGTTTCGTATAAATGTTATTTGGCCCAAGTATTAACCAGTAATGGAAACAAATTCCTAAAAAAGGAAAATTCAAAACAACTGATCATTTAATTTAATCAAAAATTAAATTTTGATTACATTCAATCAAAAAACCAGTTCCCTTTTCATTTTTATTCTATTATATTTTAAAAAAATTATCATGGTTTCGTATATTCCGCATGTATTTTTTTGCATACCTTTAAAATACATATTTCATTGTGACTCGCGAAACATTTCAAATTTTGCAAATAGCTGGACAAAATTTGATAATAGTTAGTATAACGATCACACTGTTCGTTGTATACGATAAATCTAATCATGATTCGTTGTGAAACAGGATTTTTTTATTATTTAACATTAATTAATATATAATGAATTAATAAACATCAATTATACATAATAGTAATGCTAATGATAATGACATTCAACAAAAGTGAGTCCATAGGAATTGAACAAACTGTAACATAATGAGATTGGTAACCATAGTAAAATATACTATAGTTATTCTATAAACCAAACTATATAGTTTGGTTTGTTAGTTTATATAGTCTATATATTAGTTTATATAGTCTATTATTGTAAAAAATAGTACAAATGTAATACCTGGTGTGGAGCATGTTTCAATAAAGAATTTAAACAGGAAAAAAACTATATAGTTACCATACTCTAATATACTAGGTGGTTACATAGTTTGCGATACTATAGTAGATGTTAACGATAGTTACCATTCTACAGTTATACTATGTAGTTACCATACTACACTATACTAAATGGTAACATATGTTACCATACTATACTATACTAGATGATAGTTACCATTCTACAGTTATACTATGTAGTTACCAGACTACACTATACTAGATGGTAACATATGTTACCATACTATACTAGATGGTAACATATGTTACCATACTATACTAGATGGTAACATATGTTACCATACTATACTAGATGGTAACATATGTTACCATATTATACTATAGTTACCATGATAGTGTAACCATAGTATCATACTATGGTGTAGTTAATTGCGAAATAAAGAAATTTAAAAAAGTGCCTTTTTTGGTTATAGTTATGTATAGTTACAATCTTATGTAGTACAATATAGTATATATAGTTTGGTATATAGTATAACTGTAGTTACTATAATATAATAGACAAGTCACCTGACCTCCACTGTTCCTATTGGAAGCTTACCTGATGATGAATAAGAAGTGTTTGAAACGTGCAGTTGAAATGAAAAATTTCTTTTGCGTGGAAACTTTAAGTTATTTTTTCCCTCAGTATAATTAATACTTTATAAGGCATACTCTAAAATTAACTTTGCAATGCAGGTAACTCTATTAAAGCTGTTGAAATTACAAAAACCAGTCAAAATAAGAAGATATGGAGGGTAAAATGCTTTTTATCTCCGCAATCACCATACTAACAGCTGTGCTCAAATTTGCTTTTGATGATAGGTTTTAAGTAAAATGACGGGGTGTTTCAGTTTTTAAAGTTTAATTGAAGTGCTCTATTGTTGTTTTGCTGTCCTTATCGGCAAGCTGTCCAAACGGAATAGTTTGCCTTGAAGAGTTTTTTAACCTTCTTTTACTCGCTAATAACTTTGAGTCTGATTTTTCTATATTCAAGTTTTCATTTGAAATAGTATTTTTTTTTTATTAACAGACTCCGAAGACAACAGCTTTTCTTTTCCTGGGGGAAGATCATTTAAACTTCGAAACATTAATTTTGGAGATGTAAAATATAAAGAAATGTATTACAAATATGTGTTTATTTAAATGACATTGATTCATAATTTTTAGTGATAAAAAAGTTCCGTTGACTGATAAAAATATAAAAAATAAGAAAAAGGCTGAACCAATATAGGCTTTGTGGACTCTTCACGACGGTCGAGGCTTACTGAGGAAAGAAGGACGTCACTCTTCACTGATACTCACTCAAGACACATCTTCACTACTAAGTGGAGGTGACAAATCTTCAGTGATATGTTAACCATTTCACCTACTTAAACCTTCCCAGTTCCATACTAATTTATCAAATAAAATGTCATCGATATAAATAAATCCGTTTGGAAATGTATAGCGAGGAGACAGTAATATAGAGAATTATATATACAAAATTTATAACGAAAAGATAGATATAGACAAAAACTCACTTCTATATTCCGACAACGTAGTCATCAGGAGGTGAAGAACCCCACAAGGAGGCAGGGCGGGGACTCACTACGAGTCTCCTGAGTTATCTCTGTGTCTATCTATGTGTCATTTTCTTAATCATTTTTATGGACCATTTCAATCGTTTTATATATATGATCAAACCACAATATAAAATGAGAAAACAAGACTAAGATCTTTCACAACCGTAACAAGCAGTATTCGTCAGAGTCAAAAACCCAACTGGAGATCTTAGTCTTGTTTTCCCATTTCATATTGTGGTTTGATCATTGATTGTTATTTCACGTGTTCATGTGAAATTTATGTATATATATATGTATATGATCAAACCACAATAAGAATTGTTGTTTCACGTGTTTATGTGAAATCTTTTTATATATGTATATGTGTATAATTCAAAATGACACCAAATTTAGCTGATACCTGTTTCTTAACAAGTTTCTCAATTTTTCTAAATAACACTCTCGTTATTTCGTCTAGACCAGTGGTTCTCAACGTGGTCCACATGGACCCCCAGGGGTCCACAGAGGATTACTGGGGGTCCATGAGGAAAGTAGTATTCTGAAGGTCCATGACACGTGGTTAGGGCTCCATGTTAAGTTTATATAAATTTATCAGCAAACCAAAAATAAATCAAGTAGTAAGCTTTGGCCGTACAATATTCAAACATAATGAAAATATAAGGCCTAATATCCTCGTCAGTTTGTTAAAATGTTCCAATGTTTTAAAATTTTCTATTGCACTTCTCTTTATGGTACATTAAAAATTTATTCCGTTACAATTTATTTCAAGGTTCTTTATAAAATGTTAATGAAGAAATATTTTGTTATTGTTTTAAAAACATTTTTGTATTTTCTCATGTGTTGTAGATGTAATGAAATTATTTCATAATTAACGATATTCATTTACCTAAAAACAAATATTTATTTATAAATTTGTATAATTATGTTTTTTAAGTATCCGGGGGAGTGGGGGTCCACAAGTAGCTTTTAGGGGGTCCACAAGCAAACAAAGGTTGAGAACCCCTGGTCTAGACAATATAGTACATCTCCTATAGTCGACATGTTTCGAATGATCAACATGCATCATCAGGAAGTGAATAACTTCTAGGGTGAATTATCTGGTTAGTTATAAATACACGGAGAAGATAGAAGAAGTTGGTATCTAAATTTGGTGTCATTTTTAATAATGTATGTTTCAAGGAAGGACTGCTACCAAAATTTACAAATATATATACATACAAATATATTACAATATATATATATATATATATATATATATATATAATATTTGAACCAAGAGCTTCAACGCAATCACCTAGTATACCAGTATTCTTGTTCAACAGGGACTGTGCAACCCTGAACTTTCTCGTTGTAGTTAGTATAACGATGTACACGTATACAATGTACACGTTGTAGACTTAACGGCAAGTAACCAACCCGGCAACCGCCAGTGTTGCCCCCTGTACCCGGTCTTATATATATATATATATTTATAAACATCCAAACAACAGTAAGAAATGAGAAAAAAGTCTAAGTTGTTTTATCCGTAACAATCGGCCTTCATCAGTGTCAAATCTCAACTGTTCAAATCTGAAATACCATTATATATATATATATATATTATATATATTATATAATATATATAATATAATATATAATAAAAGTTAGTAATTAAATGAAACAGTCCAACGAGCTTTTAAATAAAAACGAATTAAAATGATGGTACCACGCAGATAGACAAAGGAATAACTCACTTCTGTATTTCAACTATCGTCGTCATCAGGAGATGAGCCACTTCCTGCGGTACTCTTCGTCACCTGATGACGATGCCTGTTGAAATATAGAAGTGAGTTATTCTTTATGTGTCTATGTCCTACCTTCGTTTTAATTCGTTTTTATTTACATATAAGTTAGAAGTAATATCATTACATTTTAACAGATTATGATTATCTTAGAAATTGGGAATAGCTCCAAATATATATTTCATCAAATTTGTAAAAATTATCAATAAATTTCCTATTTTCAATAATAATATTTAAAAGTACAGTTATATATTGCGTAAATAAGCAGAAATAATTTATTTATTAGGTACTTAGTATGTACAGCAAAAGTGTTCACATAAAATTCACTTTTTAAACTGTTCTTTTTAACGAAAAGAAACAAGGATTTATGCAAATAATTATCAAGGACACTTTTTTATGTCACTAAATAATCTTCAACTTTGTTGTTCTTTAAAGAACTATAATTATTTCTTATCAATGACAGAATGATTTTTTTTTTCTAATATAATAAGCCTAAACTTTGGAAATTAGTTTAATCTATGTAAATTATAGTGATTAAGAAAAAAAAAGTTGATTTTCTATTTTTATTGGTTTTCTGTGTTTTGAATTAACCAAGATGAATTGTTCATATTTTTGCGTTGTGATGCATATAGCTAATTTATGTAGCTTGTGTACCTTATGTATTTTCACATGGTAAAAGTCAGAACCCAACGTTATATTAAGCTGAAGGGTATGGTTTTTTTTTTTTGGTATAATCGAAGTATGGAGAAAGATACTTTGTGGTATGTCAAAAAGAGACTATTTGTCAACGCTTTAGTAGGCATTTAGTGACAATCTATACCAAAAATGCATTGCTTATGCTTCTGCTTAGTCTTATCCTTATCAACATACCTGAGGAAAAAAACTACAGATATACAAAGCACAGGTGTCTATGAATTTGTATAGATAACAAGATTTCACAATTAATAAGCAAAATAACAATCAATGATCAAACCACTGTAAGAAATGGGGAAAAAAGACTAAGATCTCTCAACAGTAACAAGCGGTATTCGTCATAGTCTTTTTTTCTCATTTCTTCTTGTGGTTTCGTCATAATTTTTTATTGATAGATCCTCAGTTCCGTAAATTGATCCCAGTTTTATTATCGCCTTTTTAAGCAATTACGAATTAGTCGGAGCAACATTTAGTAAGTTGTATGCAAATAGTAGCTATTTACATATAATTTACACAGTAGCCACACATAGCTACTGCTTATGACCTATTAGAGAGAGAGGAAGTCGGTGAAGGAGGCAGGAGAGTACTTGAAAGTGGTTTTTCTAATGGGCTCGTAAGCTGCTATCTAAGTGTTTACGGTTAATACATACACAAACTAGGTACTTACAATTAAAAACAAACACGGAGAGACTCATTTATTCAGGGTAGACAGTAGCAATACAATAGTTGCAAAGCTATTGAGAATAGTAGGTAATGACAAGGAAAATTCTCGCATGAATTTAATACCACTAAGGTTAGTATAATTAATATTAGAAATAGAATAAACCATTTTTTTTATTGTTTTAACCGATCCCCTAGCGAGTGATAACGTCAGCCGTTTACCGACTTTTTGTTTGATCGGTCATTCTACAGATTCTACATTGGAAATCTTAAATTTTATCTAACTGAAGTGCATTTCTAGTAGCGATCTTTAACGAGTTACCTGACCTCGTACAAGCTCGGTACCGATGGTTTAACGTTCTCTCCGAATGTTAAATCCTCAGGTTTTATTCACCTCCCGCTTGAATAAATCGGAAATCAGGAATAGAACCGGGTAATTTAATAAACGAGTAAATAAACCATCAAATGAATATTTTATTTAAACATTTAAGAAAAATTAAAGACGACTTGACAACGACGAGAATAGAGAAAAAAAAATCAACTAAATAATGTTAAGTGGATATTTTTTTTTCCAAATAATTTAATAATAGAAAAATCTAGTTAGCAGTAGGAAATAGGTTATATAACACTGTAAACGACTCCTTGGTTCAGTTCCTTTTGAAGATAAGTGTTGCCCGAAAAAGGACGGTAGCTTCAGCTACCGTATTTTACAGCTAGGAGTATACGAGGTTTATTCTATTTCTAATATTAATGAAAGGAAAGTTTATCTGTCAATTCATTTGAAAAAACCTTCCATTTGTTTTCATACAAGAGACAGGCAGCACCCGCAGGCATCGGTGAGAAAGCCGTGGATTCCTTAAATACTGACTGTCATCTCCTTCTTACAAACACTGGAAACGTACCACCTTCACTGGTTAGGTCCTTGGGACTCTGTTGTTACTCTTCAGTGGAGGTAGCACATTTAAACACATCCCAAGGAATCAATGAAGAAAAGGTGACGTCACATTATGGAATGGACATTCGTCCCAGATTAGAGTCAAATTCCACTATTTCTCATTCCTAGCTTATGAGACTTAATGGTTGAAACAAGGTAGAAACGTATCTTCATCTTCACTGAGTGTTAGTCAGAAGTAGAACTTTAGTCACTGAGAAAGATCGGAAACAAAATGCATAAATTATGAAAAAAAATCCCCAAAATGATGAAGAAAGCAAAAAGTACTTGCACTTTAATACAATGCAAAGGAAAACCACCAGTATCATTTTGGGTTTTAAATTAAAACCAAGTTAAACAGAAAAATAAAAAACTGAACTTAAAAAATGTTATTAAAAAAAAAATGAAAAAACAGAGTAGGAATTAAGTGTAACTTAAACTAGTTAACACTTAGCGTATGTTTGAATACAAGGAACAACAAATTCTAAGAGTTACGTAAGGAACCTCAATATAACCAACCGACTGATGCACGGCTAATCAACCGCTAAAATATCAAAAATCAATTTAAACAACCTACATATATATAAAGTCGGCAACGATTGATATATATACACATACAAAGATTTCACATAAACACGTGAAACAACAATCAATGATCAAACCACAATAAGAAATGGGAAAACAAGACTAAGATCTTTCAACCGTAACAAGCGGTCTTCGTCAGTTGGGTTTTTGACTCTGACGAAGACCGCTTGTTATGGTTGAAAGATCTTAGTCTTGTTTTCCCATTTCTTATTGCGGTTTGATCATATACATATACATATAGTTCTAATGATATATTTTTTCTAAAAATCATTGTTTTATCCTTTAGACATGTGTGTCAAATGGAAAAACCCGTCGTTAACATATGCCAAAGTTTAATATAAACGGAAAATTCCATTTGACAGAAGTGGGGCAATAGGTTAGCTCAGTGGCAACATGCTCGCCTCTGGACTACAAGATCCGGGGTTCAATACTCACTCTGGCCCTCGATTTATTTACACAGGAGGTGAATAAATCTGAGCATGTCATCTGTCAGAGAGGTTAAGCTGATAACCAGCATATGGTTATCACTACCCTTAAAATCTACCCAACGCCCAAATACCCATACCCATATGCTGGCAGGTACTGGTTAAAGACTTTAAAGAATTAAGTGGTGATATTGTTATAACTATATATTAATTCTTGTTCACGAGCTATTTAAGCAGTTATTGTGTGATATTTGCTCAGATTAGTGAGGAAAAATACATTATCTTCACACACAAGGATTTTTAATAACTGCCTCTGTGAGGTGACGTACCTGATGATGAACACAAAATGTTTGAAACTTGTATAATTAAATCCTTGTCTGTGAAGACTTAATGTACCTTTCCTCACTAATCATAATTCTCGTATATATTGTATATATATAAATGATCAAATCACAATAAGAAAATGGGAAAACAAGACTAAGATCTTTCAACCGTAACAAGCGGTCTTCGTCAGAGTCAAAAACCCAACTAGTCAAAAACCCAACCCAGAGTCAGTTGGGTTTTTGACTCTGACGAAGACCGCTTTTTACGGTTGAAAGATCTTAGTCTTGTTTCCCATTTTCTTATTGTGGTTTGATCGATGATTGTTATTTCACGTGTTTATGTGATTCGTGTTCGTGTTTATGTGATTCACTGTTCGTTTTTTATTTTATTAATATATATATATATATATATATATATATATATATATATATATATAATATAAAATAATAAGCAGTGACACATAAACTGAAACAACAAAGACTCACTTTTAATATTTCGACCGTAATGGCGGTCGTGCTCAGGAGAAGAAGTGAATTGACGGAGGGACGACAGTCAACTAAAGAACTCCCTGGGTGAACTCTTTAGTTGACTGTCGTCCCTCCGTCAATTCACTTCTTCTCCTGAGGACGACCGCCATTACGGTCGAAATATTGAAAAGTGAGCCTTTGTTGTGTTTAAGTTTATGTGTCACTGCTTATTTTAATTGTTATCTGTCTTGCCGGATCGTTTTTCGTTTATCATGGTATATATATATATATATATAATATACAATACAAGAATTATTTTATAATTCTTGGATATATTTTGATATGTCTTTGTACAGTCCTAACGATGCTAAACAAATATATCAAAACATTTGTCTTTGACAATCCATCGAGAAAACAGTATAGTTTTTCTGGTATCGTAGAGAACACCCGAATTTATTTGTATTTTTTACATAGGTATATTGCACATTACTTGAACAATTAATGAAATTGAACATTTACACTTTGGTATATGGTTCACTTGTTTTAAAATAAAATAGGAATCTGTATTTTATAGTTTGTGTAGTAACTGTAATCAACTATTGTTACAGATGGTTACTGAAGAAAAATGAAGAAGTATCGCAAGTGATTTGGTTAAATGGGCGTTGGGTAGATTTTAAGGGTAGTGATAAAGTGATAGTACAGAGTGAATGTAAGCCTGACCTTGGAGCGCCCTGGGTAACGGGTTCCAGGCTGAGTGCACGGACTCCCACCGCACGCGCTTCCAGATATTTGACACGCCCCTCTTTGGAGGTCATCCACGTCCAACAAGTGACCCTGACAAGTGGTAATTGTGTTATCCTTCAGGATGAACCACTTGGAGAGAATTCTTCTGTACTGCCTACCTATCATACTTCCCTGGTCGCAGCAATTCATTTTCAGAGATCATTAATCCTAGAAGGGGGGAAAAAAAAACTCGACAATAATTTACACGAAATGTTTTTCTTTCTCTTAATATTTTGAATATTGTCTGACCTAATGAAAATAATACATTATTTATCACATTTACATGACATTCAGTATTATTAACTGCAAGAAAATGTTAAATATCTTACAGCCTAAAAATTTAACCTATTATACGATTCATCATGGGATTTGCTTATTAAATACACAATGTCCACTAATATTCAGATTTTTTTTTTCAATAAATAATTGCGTGGCTTTAACATAATACCAGTGTTTATGTCATTATGCGGACTTTCACTTCAGTGTCATGACAGGTACCAAAAAAATTAAGGGTGCTACTATAGTATGCCACCTACATTCGATTATCTATTATAGTATGCTGTCTACCACCCATTATGGTATCTACCGTAAATAATAAACAGTTTATAGGGATACTTTTATTCAAAATTATTCACAACTCATTGCACACTTTTGCATTTATTATATATATATATCACTTAAAATAAACTGTGACATATAGACTGAAACATAACAAAGACTCACTTTTCTATATTTCACCTGAGGACGACCACCATTATGGTCGAAATATAGAAAACTGAGTATATATATATATAACAGTTCAAAATTGAAGATAGGTAGCACAGAGTAAAAGAAACACACATACAGACTAAAATTTTCGGGTAAACCGTCTTCAGGAGAAAAGAGAAAGGGAGACCATGCACGTTGTATACGCAAGAGTTAGTAACCCATATACTATATATGGGTAACCACTAGTATACTATATATATATATATATATATATACTTTAACACAGAGAAAAGAACACAGAAAGACACTACAGAACTCACTTCGATATTTCGACATCCGTCGTCATCGGGAAGAAGTGCGAAGTACTCGCGTTGAGAAGCAAACTGCTACTTATATATATATATATATATATATAATATATATATATATATATATATATATATATATTATATATATATATATATATATATATATAAAAATTTAAATTACACAAAGCACGACACAGAAAAGAGAATACAAAGAAAACTTACAGAATTCAATATTTCGAACTGTTGTTTGTCATCAGGAGTAGACTAGTAGAGAGGACGAAGTGAGAGAGATCTCCCCACGTCGAAGAACGTTTCGCGCTCCGTTCTTCGACGTGGGGAGATCTCTCTCACTTCGTCCTCTCTACTAGTCTACTCTCCTGATGACGAACAACAGTTCGAAATATTGAATTCTGTAAGTTTTCTTTGTATTCTCTTTCTGTGTCGTGCTTTGTGTAATTTAAATTTTTATAGTCCTTGTGGACCGTTTCTTATTTTTATATATATATATATATATATTATATATATATATGCTTATATATATATATATATATATATATATATATAATATAATATATATATATATATATATATATATATATATATATATATATATATATATATACAGCATAAACCGATGATCAAATCACAATATGAAATGGGGAAAAAAAGACTAAAATCTTTCAACCGTATAAGAGGTCTTTGTCAGAGTCAAAAAAAAAAAACTTCTTGACTCTGAGGAAGACCGCTTGTTACGTTGAAAGATCTTTAGTCTTTTTTCCCATTTCATATTATGGTTTGATCATTGATTGTTATATAACGTGTTTATGTGAAACCTTGTTTTATAGATATAGTATATCTTTAACATATATACTATAATATATATAGTATCTTTATGATTCTGTAAACATAATCAAAGTTTATAAAATTAAAAAAGAAGTAAAATATACAATATATCCCGTAAATGAGATTAAAAGCAATACTGCATAACCACTATCAATTTCTAACTATTTATACTGACTAACAGTGGCGTTTTAAAATTTAAAAGAAGATTGATAATATCGTAATCTCCTGTTAATCCTCCGAAAAATAGCGGTCAGATTACATTAGGTGAGATCACAGTCAGCAAGTGAGATCAGATATCAAGATATTTTATAACGTTCAAAGTAGCTGCTGATATAGTAGTCAGTAGTAGGGGCAGGCAAAATGATCTGATACATTTGTAGGTTAAATAAAAGGCAAATAAATTCAATAAACAATGAAGTGTTTTCATTTTCGAAAAGTTCATATTATACCATTTTGTTTTATTATGCTTAAAAAAAAAACAATGGCATTATACAGAAACAAAACAAAATAGCATTATATGTATTTTTCGAAAAAAAACACTTTATTGTTTATTGACTTTATTTGCCTTTTATTTAACCCATAAATGTGTCAGATCATTTTGCCTGACCCTGTATTATCAAAGTAAACTTTAGTTTTTTTTCATCAATACATTTAAAATATATTTAAGAATCCTTTTTGATATTCCAATTAATTAGGTTTAATTAATTAGTTTAATTAATTAATTAGGTTATTCAAAAGTAATTAGTATATTACTTATTTTGTTTGTGTAATTACCAAGGATGAGTAATGATATTAATTAAATGTCCAGACATACATACAAGTACCTGACCTAGCCAGGCGCAAGGTTAGGAATTTGCAATAATATTGATTTCAAATCTGCATTTCACGTTGAATAACAAGGAAGGAGTGAATATCGAATCGTATAATATTACTAATATCAGATTACTAACTGTTGTGTCACCAGGCAATTTATGAAAGACTAGCTGACCCGGCTAACTGTACCCGCCTAAAAGTCAACAAATGTCTTAACTTTATCTAAACTTAATTAAGTATGAGACTCATTCATTTATCACTCATGATTCATATCGTTTAGTTCTGAGGCATTTTTTCTCACTATATCTGAGAAGTGGAACGACCGATCGCTGCAATTTTTCGGAGACATAAAAAAGTTTAAAATCATTTTTTGGGCGTTGAACAGTAATGAAAATTTGAAATAAATTATTACTATATATATAAAAATGTCTGCTTATTATTTATATAGAAACCACTTTGCATTGAACTTTAAAAATTAGTATTAGTATTAAAGAAATAATTTAAAATAAATGAATACAGGCATAGAAATAGTTTTGTGAACTCCTAAAACTACGTTTTCGTGTATGCACTTGAAAAATATCCATTATTTAACTTGCTGTGCACTACGAAATGCTGTTGAGAATATATGTGCTGTCATATGACGTATTCACTTCAGAACGAATTATAATCCTGACTTTGATTTGTAGCTATAGTTTAATTACAGCAATTAGATATGCCCAATTATCGATTATACAGCTCATTAGTACGTAGCAATTAAGACGTACAGATAGATACCGTACAAGAAGATGTTCCCTTTTATAGTATAGATATATTCATTGGGCTGCAGTAGATAAGATGCCTTGATTTTTCATTAATTTTAAAAGATGTAATATGATAAATCAAACGCACTTTCAGTACTCTCAAACGAATTCGGTTTCATGAAATAAATGATCTTTCACAAGAGTCTAAGAAAGTTGTTTGACCTTGACATTAACCAAATGAATTTTAAAAAACCTGTCTTACGTTGAGTAATTCGCCATCAATAGAAACTGAGCGAATAGGAAGTGAAAGGCCGATGAAAAAACAAACGCATATCATATGACGTTGGGAAATTAGAGGAAAATACTACTTTGAAAAAAAGGATTCTATTGTTAGGTGTCTTCTGATGTCGGCTATGTCAATATATTGAAAGAACTGTTAAAACATCATTCTCAATTTTTTATATTCTGTTGGACCGTTTCATTAAACCTCTTTATATATTTATATATACTTTGAAAAAATAGGAATGAAAAACAAATGCTAGGACTTATATTCAAAATTTCGACCTTTTTAACGGTCATCCTTAGGAAAAGAAGTTGAGCGGCGAGAAGACGAAAGTCAAATGATATGTATATATCTTTTCTATTCATTATATATATATATATATTAGTATAAATAGGGAGCAGACCTTCTTTTATACATATTGTGTTAAACTGAATTGCCATAATTAAACAATTATCAAGACGATTTAAAATTAGCAAGGAAATATGAAAAACTGCTCAAAAAAAAGGTATGTTTAATTATGGCAATTCAGTTTAACACAATATATATATATATATATAATATATATATATATATATATAATAATGTTGAATAACGCCCCATATTTGGCTTGTATCTGCTTCTTACACAATTTCTCCAGTTTCCGGAATTCCTTCCTCGTCTCTTCATTAAAACTATAAAGTCTATCACCAATATTACTAGTCGACATGTTTCGAATGTACCACATTCATCATCAGGACAATAATGCTTTACAAATATTATATACATATATATATATATAGTTCACTATAGGAAAAGAAACGTAGAGAAATCAAAGGAACACACTTACAATCTCTAATTTTGGTTTGAATCGTCTTCAGGAGAGATAAGAGAGAGAAACGAAGCGCACTGGTTCAGAGACGGTTGGAGACCGAGGGTCCGCTGGACCGTTTCTTTTAATTGTGGTATATATATATATATATATCAGCCACAACTGAACGCAGGAGTACTTCCACCTAATGACGATGTTAGTCGAAATATAGTAGTGAGTGTTGTATGCTTTTATCTATTTTTTTCTCTTTTTGATTGAGTTATATATATATATATATATATATATATATATATATATATATATGTATATATATATATGTATATATATATAAAATTAAAAGGTCCAACTGAACTACTGAATCAATAACGAAAAGAGAAAAGCATAAATATAGGTACACAAGACTCAGTACTATATTTCGATAGGCGTCGTATCAGGTTGAAGTACTCTTCCAAGGGAGAAGCAGCTGATTCCGGAGGAGTACTATATATTTTATATACACATAAATATATATATATATTTATATCAAGATTTCATATAAACACGTGAAATAACAATCAATGATCAAACCATAATATGAAAAGTGAAAAAATACTAAGATCTTTCAACCATAACAAGCGGTCTTCGTCAGAGTCAAAAAACCAACTGATAAATTTAAAGTTCATCAGGACTCGGTCAGTTCTTCAGGTTCAAATTAAACTCACATTGCCAACGTTTCGGTTTTTATTTAAAACCTTTTTCATAGGCTTGCAAAATTAAGGAAATATAAAAAATTTCGTATATTTCCTCTGTTTTGTAGGCCTATGGACAATGTTTTAAACTAAAACCGAAACTTTGGCAATGAGAGTTTAATTTGAACCTGAAAAACTGCTGAGTCCTGATAAACTTTAATTTTTTTCTATTTTATGGTCGATACTTTTAGCAGTATATATATATATATATATATAAAATACATTCAAAACGAAGGAAACACACAGAAAGACACAGACATAACTCACATCGATATTTCGACCATCGTCGTCATCAGGAGGTGCGAAGAGCGAAGAGTCCCGCAGGAAGACAGGGCGGTACTGTCTATATATATATATATATATATATTAGTATATTTAGGAAGCAGTCCTTCATTTATACAGGTTTGATAAATAAATAATTAATAAATAAATAAAATAAATAATAAATAAATAAAATAAAAAAATAAATAAATAAATAAATAATTACAGTCAACCGTAAATAATACGCCATATTTACGGTTGACTAGTTTCCTTGTGTATTTCTCAAGGGATCTGAATAATCTTCTTGTACAAACATCTAAATTGAATAGAACATTTCCAATGGTTCCATTGTCTTTAAATCTTGCATTTCCACTAATTTTACTATTGTCACAACAGTCACAACTAGTACTATTACTAGTAATAGTACGTAATAGTACTAGTTGTGACTGTTGTGACAATAGTAAAATTAGTGGAAATGCAAGATTTAAAGACAATGGAACCATTGGAAATGTTCTATTCAATTTAGATGTTTGTACAAGAAGATTATTCAGATCCCTTGAGAAATACACAAGGAAACTTGTCAACCGTAAATATGGCGTATTATTTAATCAAACCTGTATATATATAAATACTCACTGAAGTTATTTTATCTAAATTTCTGCAGTCTTCTTTTTATAGCGGACAGGCAGACAAACTTTGTATTTTATATTTACAGATTTATCTATTTACATTTGACTTAGAAAAAGAATGTCAAATGGCATTGTTACTAGGAGTAAGTGCATTTCATGCAGTTACAGTTGATTTGTGATACAGCTGTTCGCACAATGTTCATTCTAATAACGCGTTTCGCCACTTACAGCATTAGAATGGCAACACTTGCTTGTACCAGTATTGAATAATCCATGAATTGGTTGCCTATTCATTTTGAGGTTCAATTAATTTCCATTTTATCCTTGAGAAGTGCATTGAGTGCAGTATATGAATTTATGCAGGTGCATGCTAAACACCGGTTCTTCAAAACCGGTTTTTTTTTAAAAAAAATCATGACAGTTCGTAAACCCAGTTGTTAAAAGAATTTGTATTAGTAGCACCAGTTGCCAAAATTAATGGCTTTTTTTTTTAAATTTTGTTAAAAATTTGATTTATATTTACAAATGTAAGGAGGGCAACAAACATTAAAACCTTCGACTTCTTATTAAACTTAAACAGTCACAAATAAAAAAAAAATTTAGGACCTTTCAAAAATCCAAATATAAAATAAAATTATAAAAAAAAAAAGGTTTAAATGTATGATAATCTATTGGATGTCAGTTTTTTTAGTAAACTGGGATACCAAACAAATATATTTAGTCATTTAAAGAATATGAACAGTAGCATGCAAAGCAGAGGCAAAAACATTGTCACTTTAGTTGATAAATCCTCTCAAAATAAGAAAATATGTTTTGGGAAAAAATAATCAAGTTTGTGGAATTTTGAAATGATTCCTTCAAACTGTATTAGACCTTAATGATAGAAAATACATATTGATATTTTCTTCAAGTTAGATGAATAACCACAATAGCAGTCTAGCTATGGGGGGGGGGGGGGGGGGTCCACCCCGGGAGGCAATTTATGGGAGTAAAACTAGAAAATATAAAAAAATTATAACAATAAAAAGCTGAAAAAAAATCTGAATTAAGAAAATTATCATTATTGTGGTTCAGTGGCGTAGTAACTATTTTTGCCACCCAAGATGTACGTAAGAATTAACCCCCCCACCCCCCCTCAAGTTGCTGGCCGTTGATAATCTTAAAGCTTCAAAATTCAAGAAAGTCATAAAAATATTTATTTTCAAAGAATAACAATCAAAGATTTAATTTTAGACTGCTGTTATTAGTCCCAGACTTTCATCTTATTACAGTTATTGTATATATACTAAATAATCACAATAAACACGTAATGAAAACTAATGAAAGTATAAGCCACAAGGAAAAAGTAAAAAACACAGAAAATATGCTCTAACGCCTTTCAAATATATATCATCAGAGAGCAACTAAATATTGATAACAACAAAGGTTACAGGTTTGTTACAAAAAACAAAATATATAATATATCAAATATAATATATCAAATAATATATCAATATATATATATAGAGTCGTCATCAAAGAAAACCAAAGATTTTTCAAGACAAAAACTTATAATTCGAATCATAAAAAAAATGGTTAAACGAAATTAACTGGCTACGAAAACAAATATCATAAACTTTCAACCATTTTAAAAAAAAAATAGTTTTGACAACTTTAAAATGTATTTATTTTTAATTTGCAAATATTATGGTTGAAAAATCCGTTTAATAACAGTATTACACACATAAAACAGAAAAACAATTACTACCTAAAAAAACTGTTCAGTTACTGTATCTACAAAAACTCGCTTTGGAATAAAATTTCAGATTTTTTTTTAGGTTTTTTGATTTTATTAGTTCTCTATTTTCTATTTTGAAAATAGAAAACCCCCCCAAAATGCCATTTCCTGGTACATACCGCCCCCCTCCCCTCCTCTTGCTAAGCCGCTGTTGTGGTTAACCATTTAATTAGTCTTGAAGAAAATATATATATATATTTCCTATAATTTATTATTGAACAGTTTGACTCTATTAGAATTCTCTTTGTCATTGTTTCTGTAGGGGTTCTGAGATTTGAGTTACGTGAAGGAGAAAAATTGGTTACTATTTCGTGTGATAAAGGATTTAAAATAAAATTGCTTCTACATTACCAATTGATTCATTTTGGATTTCATTACAAAGCGACTATCCTACAATACCTAAAAGGGCTTTATCAATTTCATTGTAATCTTCAACTTCTTACGTATGACCTTAAACAACATGACTCAAAAGAAGCAAATATGACATAACACATAATCGATCAAACATTAATCAAATTGTAAAAAATACCAAGCGAATGTTCCACAATTAATTGTCTAAATAGATTTCGAAATACAAAAATAATAAAGTTAAGCAGATTTGTTTTTTAATGATTAAACTCATATTCTTCAATGTTTTATCTTTTAATGTTGCAATATATTTTTATGTGAATTTGGGAAGAGTACCGGGTAATTTTCAAGTGTTCAAAAGTGTAACGCTAGTAAAAAGAAGATAGAGAAACAATAATCCATTCAGGGAACTCTTCAAGCTGTAGGTTAGGTTGCAGTGGCAGTCCCACAAATAGGACACACTTAGGCCGAGCATTGGCCCTTTGTGATACCACGCAATGAAGATTGATTCTACAGTGGGAGTCCTAAATTTTGCCTAACTCAAGTGTATTTAGAGTAGGGATCTTTAACGAGTACCTGCTCGGGACCGATAGTTTGACGTCCTTCTCCGAGGGACGACGTGCTCAGATTTATTCACATCCCGCGTGAATAAATCGAGGGGCTGGTGGGGATCGAACCCCGGTCCTATCAGTTCAGAGGCGAGCACGTAACCACTGAGCTAACCTGACCCCCCTCTTCAAGCTGTAATTAACAGTACTGATTTAGTGATGACTGGCTCATACACAGAAAGTATGCGTTCTTAATGGAATCAAATTTAAAAAATCAAAATTTGGAAACTAATAACCTAGTCTTTCATAATTTTTTTTAAAAAAAAATCATATCGTTACAAATATATTCTTTTAATCTTAAAATATGTCATTGTAAGGACAGTTTTTTACACTGAGATAGTAAACTGTCTCACCCGGCTGTGGTTTGCATTGGTAAGAAACAAGTCTTAAGTTCAGACTGAAATCTAATAGCAGTTATATAATTATTACTTCATTATATTCTTGTAATATAATTATATTCTTATTCTATTTAAGCTACGTTCGGTACAACGTTTTACAATTCAATGTACCAAAGGAACAGATGATTCAATAATCTCAACCACAAACTCCTTTACCACTATGAAACTGTTATTTAATGAACTTTGACATAAATGGGTCACTACTAAGCACACATAAACAGCTAGTCAATAAATGAATTAAATTACTTAATAGATAAATGTAACAAACATCTAAATGAATTCAATACATTGTTACAAAGAAATGAATGCTCTTATTGGTTATTAAAAGCAGCTTCTGGAAGCTTATTCTCACTTGCTGTTTCCCGAGGGAAGTTAAACCAGTGTAAGCACACGTATTAGAATAACTAGTGTAAGCACCACTTTAATGTACTAGAATTACAAATTTCAGCACACTATAGTACTATGAGTGACTATTAAGCATTCCGAAAAAATGTATTTCGTGAAATTTTATAAAATTATTTATGAACAATTCTAGATTACTATAATTATAAATGTGTTATCTAATCGGGATTCGGTCAAATTTTCTAGGTTCAAAAATCTGACTCTCATTGCCGACGTTTCGGTTTTATTTTAAAACCTTTTTCATAGGCCTACGAACAAAGGATAATAAGAAATCACATATGAACATCCATCATATAAACAATAAGAAATGAATTGTTACAACTTATGAATATTATAAGCAGAAGTATTTTGAGATAATTAAAACAAAAAGAAATAAGAATTTTTTAAACTAAGAAAATGAATTTTACATTATTTAAAACATACTTATTCAAAATTTTTACATTCTATCAAACGGTCGATATATTATTGAATATATTAATAAATATATAAGCAAATTGTGATGATTTTGTCACTCAAAAACAAGCTGATTTCAGTTGGTAGTAACGTATTGATAAATTTATTCTAGGTACAAACAAATAGATGCAAAACTCCTACGGCACAGAACTGAACTAACCTTTATGAAATTATATTCTGATAAATTAGATCAAAGATTAATATTACAGAGTAACGCAAACACTCAAAAAAGGATTAAAGAGGAAAAAGACACGTTAAGTCTTCCCACACTAGAAAAAGAGATTGAATTAAAACGCGTTTCAAACACTTTGTTCATGGTTACATTACATCCACAATATAAACAAAAATTATTTATACTGCCAGATATAAATAATACCCGCCTCCGCTATGAATTCCTTCTAGTTTATATTTTAGATTAAAGTTTTGTTGTTTAATTTCAAAAATATATATATATATATATATATTTTTTTTTGTATTGCACACTTTTGTTTGTATGAACACTAAGTGTTCAAAATGCGTTGTATAATTAAATTCTTTTTTTGTGTGTGTCTTTTCCTCTCTAATCATTAATAAATTACACACAATAACTGTTTGCAAAGCTCATGACTCAATATAAAACTTATTTACAACAGATAAATGATTTTGAAATAAATTATGGTTTCTGTGTAAACTGAAACAATGATATGTTCTACTGATACGTGATAGGTATCAGTAGAATTATAGTATATTATACGTATATTATAATATACGTTACTATATTTTGTAAGTATAATAGTATTATATTATATACGTACATTAGTATATTAGTATATTAGTGTATACTTGATATACGTATATTATAGTATATTAGTCACATTGTACCATAGCACTGTGACTGTGAAACATTACAAGCTGATGACTAAGAGATAGACAAGGTTCAAATGCATCATACAAAGGAGACAACCCTCCAGGTTATCAGTTTGAAAGAGATTTAGATTCTGCAAACAAGTCCTTGGTGAATACTCATGTTTTCGTGACTATTTATTATTCATTTAATGCAACGAGAAAGAAATTTTACATTTTATTTACAGGTCAAGGAATTATGTATGTATGTATGAAAAACACCGATCTATTAAATGCATGAAACTCATCTTACGTAAAGATAAATTAATGAGGAAGTTAACCACCTTTGTAGTATAGTAATCATTGAATAAAGAACCTATTGTTTTTCACTGAACCGGAACTTACAAAAGTTGTTTGTAATTGATCAAAAGCGAGTCTATTACAATGTGAGGTCATCAGATTTGGTTTGTTATGGCCGAATCAGTATCAGGTTACTCTGGCTATATATCTCATTCACCGCACTGCTTGTATCCATTGGAAATGGTTTAAGTCAAATGGTAGTGAATTATTTCCTGAATCAAAACATTGTTAAGGAGACCTTCTTACAGGACAGGAGTGGCAGACGGAGCTCCACCCAAGGTCATCATCAACAGCTAACGCCTGATTATGAAATCAGTCGGGAGTTGTGTTTGTCACCCCCCGACCGCAAGAACCATGTCCGGTTATGTCCTCTACTTCATTGCCAAAGTCCTCTAAGCCGAATTACGTATTTGCAATATCAAAACAGGCATACATTAGTATCTATGATAACTAGATTTTATCATATGACAAGATTTTACTCTTGTTATCGATGAAAACTTGTTATTAGTATCTACGTATACTAACAACAATTAGTAATCAAACAATTGTGGTTTAAAGTTTATTCATTTGAATTACGTATTTGCAATATCAAAATATGCATACATTAGTCAAAACGATAACTAGATTTTATCTCGTTATGACAAAATTTTATACTTGTTATCGATGAAAACCTTTTCAAAACTTGTTATTAGTATCTACATATACTAACAACAATTAGTAATCAAACAATTGTGGTTTAAAGTTTATTAAGTTGAATTACGTATTTGCAATATCAAAATATGAATATTTAAGTATCTCCATATACTAACAACAATTAGTAATCAAACTATTGTGGTTTAAAGTTTACCAAGTGAATTACGTATTTCCAATGTCAAAATATGCATATATTAGTATCTGCATATACTAACAACAATTAGTAATCATACAATTGTGGCTTAAAGTTTACCAAGTGAATTACGTATTTCCAATGTCAAAATATGCATATATTAGTATCTGCATATACTAACAACAATTAGTAATCATACAATTGTGGTTTAAAGTTTACCAAGTGAATTACGTATTTCCAATGTCAAAATATGCATATATAAGTATCTAGGATAACAATATTTTAATCTTGTGAAATAGATTAACATATTACATCAAAAGTATGTTATGAGGACAAAACATAGTGTAAATAGAAGGATTTGGTTGATCACACTGTTTTTTTTTTTTTTAAAAAAAAATCGAACTATAAATACAGTTCATATTTCTGTGGACGATTTTAATTTTTAGTATTTCATTATTTTTTCAACCTGTTATAGTGTGGTATTTACTCATGATTGGGAATGACTAAAATTACGTCTCCACACAATAGAGCTTTATGACGAAACTTATTACGCGATTCGAACACTTCGTGTTCTTTTTCAGGGTACATCTAAGAAATACACATGCCTTAGAAAAATGTACTTTAGAAATAGTATGAAAATTAAGTCAATTTTCATACTATTTCGATTGTAAAAAACTTCAATATTGCAATTCAACATTCATATATTGTATTCAATTTGAAACAATTCATTCTTACTTTCTTAAAGCTCATAGATATGTAAGTTTTTTAAATGTAAACCTGAAGAAGAACACTAAGTGTTGGAAATTCGTTCTTAGTTTTGAGATAAAGCTCTTTCTGGAGACGTAATTTTTGAAATTTCCTTTCCTAGCAGTGTTGCCCGTTTATGAAGAGAGTTAATGGTAAGAAATGTAATAATTCTTTTGTTTCTTGAGATATATATTTATTTACTGGTCAGTCGTGTGTAGTAAATAACATTCAAAATTCGAATATTTAAAAAATAACCTTCAAAAATGAATGACCAAAGTGATAATGTAACCCGGAATGTTATCAAAAACGTGCTCGTAAGCTAGTGGGTTACTCTGGCCTTTTTTCTAATGTAAATTTCTATTTATTTCAAGTATTGTAATGTCCTTTAAAGACGAGCACGCAAGCCAATGGGCTACTCTGGCCTTTTTTCTAATCTAATTTCTATGTATTTCAAGTATTGTAATGTTCTTTAAAGACGAGCACGAGAGCCAATGGGCTACTCTGGCCTTTTTTCTCATCTAATTTCTATTTATTTCAAGTATTTTAATGTCCTTTATGTCACCTGTTTCATAATGGATCGATTTTTAGTGGTTGATAAATGTATTTAAGCTAAAATAGACGCTTATAATAGTCATATGAATCATTGAAATATGTTTATTATTATACTAGTCAGTTCCTTACTGAATAGTTACCTTTTTTGTAATGATTTCTATAATAAGTTCTTAATTTTTTTTAATGATATAGTGAATTATAAGACAATTGCTTCCTTTAAGAAATAATCGTTTCTTCATCAAATATGATCACGAACTTTGAAAATTAGTATAATGATTATTTGGCAAATAATGTTTTACAGAGGTAAGCTGGAAGGTCACTGGCATCAGGTAACCTCTATGAAGGTAACAACATAACGACTATATCTTGTTCGTTTTTGTTTCCCATTCGTAAATAGTATAGAGTGATTAAGGAACCATTCCTTCGTATTGTACTTCAAAAAAAAGAAAAAAAATGGAGGGGATAATGGAGAGTATTATAGGGATCAAGTTTGATTACGTCCAGATCTGGATAAGACCTAGTAGGAAGGTTAATGATGTGATGCAACATTCGCATTAGGGAACATCATGCATCCTTCAATTATTCACGTGATACTTCAAACGTACCACTATTCTCAAAAACTAACTTCCTCTAATTTATATATATATCAATGTCCAAACAACAATCGGAAATAGAAAAAAGACTAAGATGTTTTGTCAACTCTTGTTTTATAGTTATATATATATAAACTTTAACACATAGAAAAGAACACAGAAAGACACTACAGAACTCACTTCGATATTTCGACATCCGTCGTCATCGGGAAGAAGTGCAAAGTACTCGCTTTGAGAAGCAAACTGCTACTCATATAATATATATATATATTTGTAAATTTTGGTAGCAGTCCTTCCTTGACACACACATTATTGAAAATGACACCAAATTTAGGCTTTTGATATTCGTAAATTTTGGTAGCAGTCCTTCCTTGACACACACATTATTAAAAATGACACCAAATTTAGCAGTGGTCGACCATAGGAGATGTACTTTATTGTGTAGACGAAATAACGAGAGTGTTATTTAGAAAAATTGAGAAACTTGTTAAGAAACAGGTATCAGCTAAATTTGGTGTCATTTTCAATATATATATATATTAAGATCGTTCAACCGTAACAAGCGGTCTTCGTCAGAGTTAAAAATCCAACTCTGTCGAAGACCGCTTGTTACGGCTAAAAGACCTTAGTCTTTTTTTCCCATTTTATATTGTGGTTTGATCATTGTGTTGATATTTCACGTGTGTATGTGAAATCCTTATATATATTGTAATATATATCCAAATATATATATGCACGTCCAGATCTGGATAAGACCTAGTAGGAAGGTTAATGATGTGATGCAACATTCGCATTAGGGAACATCATGCATTCTTCAATCATTCTCGTGTTACTTGGAACGAACCATTTATATATATCAATGTCTAAACAACAATCAGAAATAGAAAAAAGACTAAGATGTTTATGTCAACTCTTGTTAATATATATATATATATATATATATTTATAATATATATATATATATATATATATTATGATCAGAGTACAATATGCTATGAGAAAAAAAAGATTAAGATCTTTCAACCGTAACAAGAGGTCTTCGTCAGATTTAAAAAGCCAACTCTGACGAAGATTGTTTTTTACGGTTGAAAGAACTTGGTCTTTTTTTTCCATTTCATATTGTGGTTTGATCATTGAATGTTATTTCACGTGTTTATGTGAAATCTTTTATATATATATATATATATATATATATATATATTGTAAACAGGAAAACGATCCAAAAGGACAACAAACGTTTCACGGTGAAACACAAACACAGAACTAAGGAACAAACTCACTTACTGTCTCTAATTTTCGGTTGAACACTTACTGTCTCTAATTTTCGGTTAAACACTTACTGTCTCTAATTTTCGGTTGTCTAAAAATAGAGACAGTAAGTGTGTTTGTTCCTTACTTCTGTGTTTTTTGATTCATCGTGAAACGTATATATATATATATATACAAAGTATGAGTCACCTCTTCGCTCTTCACACGTCCTGATGACGACGATGGTCGAAATATCGATGTGAGTTATGTCTATGTCTTTCTGTGTGTTTCCTTCGTTTTGAATTTATTTTATTTAAAAAAGTCCGCTGGACCGTTTCTTTTTTAATTGTATATATATATATATTATATATATATATATATATTATATATATCATCATGATTGTTTTCTTGACTCAATATTTATATGATTTAATTTTTGGAGGGTTGAGGTCTAATAATTTTAAACTAGTTTCCAAGCTCTGAAGATGACATAAATATATGTTCTTCATGAATATCATGAAAATATATGTTCATCACTTTGCAATGAACTCCTGTTCCCTTTCTATTATTGCTTTTTGTGGTAGTTGGGTGTTGGTTTCGTCTATTATCTGCTAAGGAAATTGTTGCATATATATATGTATATATATAAATAAAAAAAGAACTGTCCACTATGACAACATGTCAAATTACACAGAAAGAACACAAGCAAAAAACTGACGCAACCGACTCACATCAAAATTTCCAAAAATTGGTTCAACATTTTCTTTTTTAGGTGGGATTGTGGATCTGAGGAATGAAATATTGCGTCTCCCTAACGATTTAACATTAAGTTCTAAACTTTGTCTATTACTCAAGCGTATTTAGAAATGGGTCTTCAAAAGGCACCTGACATTACATAATCTGAGAAGATACTGCATTGCTAGGAATGACATGCTCAGATTTTCTCACCGGACGGGTCACAAAAGGTCAATGTGATAATGGAACCCGGGAACTACTAGACATGAGGCGAGCACGCAAGCTATTGGGCTACTCTAGCTTTTTTTCTAATGTAATTTATATTGATGTCAAGTATTGTGATGTCCTTTATGTCACCTGTTTCCTCGTGGACCGTTTCAATAGTTGATTATGTATGTAACTTAATCATGGTATATATACGATGTATACGATATATATATATATAGCTTAAATCGGCATCAAATCTTCTTGTATACAAATATTTTTAAAAGTAGCAGCAGCTTCTGCTCTCACGGTTTTTGAGCTGGTTGCCTCGATCTTGCGGGTGATTCTTCCACATCAATTGTTCAAGGGACATCAATTCATTCGAGCTTTCGACCATAATTACGTTGCTCATCGTCAGGTAAAATTTTATTCTGGAAGGAGCTAAAA